>SKCR01010917.1:0-116854 GCA_019454045.1 Zanthoxylum bungeanum | reverse complement strand
AGACCTGAAATCATTGTGCAGTTCACGCAAACAGACCTGAAAAATAAGTGCAGTTCGCTCGTGTAACGGGTCCAAAACAGTCCACTAATTCACTGCAGTTCAAGGGGCTATTCAGGGACTGTTTCGGGGGCATTCCGGGGCTGAAATATTGTCCAAAACAGAAGCAAAACATCAGTGAACCCACTGGTGACATTCAACCAAGCAAAGAGGAGAGCAGAAAAATTTTTCAAGTTCGGTCCGTGAGCCTAACCGCTTCCGCTGCGCGAGGGAAGGCGTTCCCTACAATTGGCATCAAGAGCGAGGTTGAAAAGTGCCCTTCACTTTATTATTTAAAGTTTCTGTTTTAACATGTTTATATGAGTTATAAATATGATATGTATGTTTAGATGAGTGGGCACATTATTAAGTTCATGTGATGAATGGTTTTGATATTTCATGCGATGAATGGATTTTGCATTGGTTGTAAATTTTTCCGGCTCTTATTTTTGTAGTTGGTTTTGTTTTTGGGATGTAAGGCCATAAGGACATTGTTTACATTTGTTGTAATTTTATTTTTCAATGTAAAGTTTCAATTTTTGTAATTTGGAGCACCGAAGTCGCAAAATGAGCCAACACCACTTTGGAGCGGGATTTGAAGACCAAGGGATGCCTTGGTAAATCTTTTGTACTAATTAGATTAGTATAGGAAAAATAAGAGCCCGGTCAATGCAAAATAATTTTTTTATGTCATATGTATATTCGAAATAAACATATATGTTTATTTCGAATTGTTTGAATAACATGTCATATAGCTTAGGGTGTCCACTTATGCATTTTATATGCCATAATATTTCATAGATGCATTATCATTATAGACATAAAATTATGATTTTATGTAATTTAAAATGTTAAATTAGAATATGATATGCATTGAAATCATTAATTAGATTAATGGATTTATGTCTAAAACTTGAATTCTAATATATTGGACTTAATTGGTGCATAATAAAATCCATTGGTATATAGGATGGAAACCCGGATATAAATTCCATATCCGATTCCGTATGGACGGAAATATGGTCTGCACTCGGGACACAATTCCACGTACCATTGAATTTTATGACGCACTAAAAATTTATTAAAATATTTAATAGAATTTTGACCTTTTAGAATTCCATGATTATAGACCATTTAAGTGACTAGTTTTTTTTAAGAGTTAAAATATTGTAGCTCACTTAGACCACTCTAATTAAATCAGTTTAATAAAAGTAATTTTACTAGTAGAGACTAATAAACATTAGTGACACAATTTTAATAGTTAAAATTGATTTAGCTCACTCATGAGAGACTAGTGTAAATAACATTTATGCTTTAGCCGCCATAAGTTTATCCACACTAGTTAGAATAAAATATTAGATATTTTAGATAGAGACCTTAAGTTTAAAATAGTGAGTGGGAGAGGGATATACGACAGTACATCCCGCGAACTCCGTTGTTAGTTCAAAAATGTGAGATTCAAAAGGCGTCTCGAGACGGTTTTGTTTTCGTTCCCCTACGGATGGTGTCCATTTTGGGTCAAAATAAACTTTGGGTTCTGAAAGGATAGGGATTCTAGATGCATCTTGTGAACTGACCTACCCTACGGCGGCACTTCACTTGTTAAGTCAAAGAATCCTGAAACGGCGGGTTACACTCACAAAGGAATAATTAACTGTTAATGAAATTCCTTGATCAAATAAAATGGTAGTTGTTTAATATAGGAATAAGAGTTATTCCCGCATATATTAACAACTGAGATTGTCTCAATCTATCATGCGAGTACTTGACCTACCCTACGACGGCACTTACTTGTGGGATGATAGATCTCTGTGGCATAGTATTTCTCTTAGGTTTCTGATTCATTATTCATGGTTCATGCATCATGTTTAATTTTATGCCAAAATTCTTTGATGATTTTAATATACGATGAATGAATGTTAAATGCAAGTTTATTTTATTTTCAGCAATGGTTTCTCTAATTATTTCCATTCTCTAAAATGATAAGTTGACCGGAGAAAATTATGTTAAGTGGAAAAGTAACATAAACGCTATCTTGGTCTGTGAAGACCTAAAGTTTGTCCTGACGGAGGAATGTCCTCCCGAGCCGGCCAGAAATATTGGCCAAGCTGTGCGCGATACCTATCAGAAATGGGTCGCAGCAAATGAGAAAGCCCGCTGCTACTTGCTAGCATGGATGTCTGAGGTTCTTGTTGCAAAGCATGAACCTATGGCTCTAGCTGTTAGACAGTTATGACCCATAGCGTCACTATTTTGTAAATGATATTGTATTATTGTACAAAATTAACTATGTAGTAATGAAATTGCCTTTTACCGTTTTGTAATTTATTTACATTTGATATAAATGGTAAAAGTCCCTATGATTAGTTCCGGATTGTGATGATATGAGACGGTATCAATCCATAAAGGTTTAATCATTAAATATCCCTAGTCATAGTATTATCGAGATTGGACATCGATAATGCGGAATAGACTAGTACTGCACTTGTGCATGTTGTGAGGGCACAACGGCATAGTTCTCATATATTTAAGTATTGGATACTTATGCAAGTGCGGTAGGAGGTTGTGTTTTACCGATAGTACGAAAAACAACTTCGCTCTGGATAGACCCCGCGGAATCCCATTGGTAGTATGTCTGCGTGTCTATGGGAGTCCGCTTCAGGGTAGGTGCATATGATCTTAACCTGAGACTTGCATCGCTAGTACTTACGACAATCGGTAAACTTTAGTTTTGGTGGTCCAGGGCTTTAACGGGTTCTGTGTACACCTCTTCTGGGTTTATCGAGAATCGTAGTGTATTGGGTGTGATGTCAAGATGGAAGTATCACTTCAGACATATGGAGATGATGATCGCGAGGGATACAGAACTAGTACTCTATAATGGTTGCAACCATCGGGACAATATGACTAGGTCAGGATTATCCGATTCAAAGAGACTGGTTGCTTGATGTCCGATATGTGTATCGTACGGGGCAGACACATTCCAGCCCCAGGCCTTACATGTGATCATCCGATACTGGTTCGATATACACAATACTACGGTATACTACGCCTGTTATAGATCTTATATTCCAATAAGAATATTTCTGGAGAATTGGGTAGGCATGGCGTTTTGCTAGAGGCTAACCTTGTCTTGTAAATCGGTAAAAACGTAGTACTTGGTACGTACGTGTTCGGATAATCTGACGGCCGTATTTACTGCCAACATATCCATAGATCTCTTGGGTCGCTTCCCGAAGATTCACTAATGACGTATGATTCAAACTCGATTAATCTTGGATTAATTACGGAGAGACTTTATCTTGGATAAACTACTATACATAGAGAGAGAACGATTAATTTGGAATTAATCGTAAAAATATTATATTCGATATAATAATCGAAATTCGATTTCGACGCGAAATTAAAATTAGATTTTAATTCGGGCAAACGAGTTAATTTAGAATTAATTCGTTAGCGACGTAAATAATAATTTCGCTAGGCGCAATTATTTATTTAAATTCGATTTATTTAACGTCGCGACGTAACTTCGGTATTTCGGAAATATCGAACCCGAACGCGTGAGTGCACGTGGGCCCACTTTCATTTGGAAACGTGTGGGGCCCACATGACACATGTCATTTTATGCATTATTTAATTGTTAATACATTGCATGGTGATAGTGTACAATACACTCAATGGTTTTGCATGGATTTTGAGTGTTTGACACTCTAAGCCATTGCATGATTTGTGTCATAAGTTTATTATTAATTTAATAAATATTAAGGCATAAATATAAATTGATTTTTGTAACAAAAATCATAACACTCTCCTCTCTCTCACATTGCCGAAAACTACATGCAGTTTTGGGCTCTCCATTTCTTCAATTTTTGTGGCAAGATTTGAAGAAGTTGTGCATTCAAAATCACAACAAAGGCTAGCACCTTCAAGGGATCATACATAGGTGATATGGGAAACTAATCCTTGAGCTTGGAAGGATCAAACTTGACTTGGAGTCCCTCTTTTCTTCTTGGCCGAGATCTTCACTGCACAATGGAGGAGTTTTCGCATCATCTAAGCATCCATTTTCAAGTATTGTGAGTATGATTTCGCCATACTTCAATTAATTCATTCATGTATTTATATATTTTGCTTGTTCTTGTTGATCTTGGGGCTTGGTAATTATTTCCAACAATGGTATCATTGAGCTTAAAGAGCATGCAAATATATTAGGATGTTATTTGGGGAAAATTGTATGAAGCATGATTTGATGAGTTTGCTTGATTAAATATGCTTAGATGTATGTTATTTAGATTATACATCATCAATTTTATGGAAAATAAATTGGATTAATTTTTCCAACCCAAATGAGGCTTGGCCGAATACATGCAAGCATATGGACTAGATGATTTTTTAATTTTAAGACATTAGATGACTTGAAATAATATGGAATGATGATTTGTAAATCGATTGGATTGAAAACGAAATCGGAACCATTTTAATCACCTTGGCCGAATGCTTGATGGAGGATTAGGGACTTGATTTTTTGATTAAATAATGTTGGACATATATTTAAGATAAAAATATGATTAATGGATTATTTTGATATTTTGGGAATATTGATTTAAAGGATTAATCATGATAATACACTTTAATTAATTAAGTTATAAAATTTGGAATTTTAAAATTTGGTTAGTTGGGCTTAATTTTGAATTGGGCCTAAAACTATTATATTTGGACAAAATGGGCTTGGTTGGGCCAAGTAGATTTGGACCATTTGGATAGGATCCAAAATGGGCCTAAATCACACCATTTAAGCCCAAATGTAATAAATGGGCTTTTATGTTTAATTGGGCCTTATGGGCTTGATATTGATTTTATGGCATATGAGGGTGATTCCTTATTGGGCTTGGTAATTGGGTTTGACCCATACATTGACCAAAACCCAAGCCTAAAGAAATCAATTGAAAGCCCATCGGACTTTAATTAAACGGACATTAGATGTTAGTTGGGCTTTGAGACCCGATTGTATTAGATTTGGAATCTAAGTTATAAAAGCACAATAAAAGTGTAAATATTTAATTTAGAATTAAATAATAGGATTATATTGAATACGACTTAAATTGGATTTAACGAGTAGTTCGATATAATTCAAGAATTCATACTATAAGTATTTATTCTCAAATTGAGTTGGACTCGCGCAAATGCAAACAATTGTTTGAACATTGTATTGTCACCTAATTAAAGACTAATTAATTGGATTTGATTGGTTGTATAACATGCCTTGAATGAATGAATGTGGATGTGATGTATGAATAGTGTATATCGGATGGATATTAGAAGGGAAGGGTAATTTTAGAAATTATTGTAAATTTAGAATTTATAATTGGACATGCGTGTCCAGCCTTTCTCTTATTGTCTCTTTGTATTCTCTTCTCACCTAATTCCCCTCAATGTAAATGAGGTTTCTCTTATTGTATTATGTAATTGGGTAAGAGTAGAATAGTGCTAGCGGGGAGAGGAAATGGAGTGATTTGTTCTAGGAACAAGTTGTTGTTCATATCCATCCGTATATCGCTATTACTTTACTTTACGCGCTTTATGATGTTTTAGAAGCATGCTTAAGGGTGTATGATGATGAGACCTAACAAAGATAAATTAATTGGTTGCCAATTACGCGAAAAATCCCTCAAACAATATTAAGCGATTTTCCTTCCGTTGAATGATTCTTTCTCAAGATCCGAAATTGGCATTGGTTTGTTGGCCAAAGTCAAGACCTTTGTCAATTGAGGATGTGTTTGAATCATGAGAGTTTTGTTCCACATCGGTGTCCTGTCCAAGTTGTGATTTGTTGGCCAAAGTCAAGATCACTTCTTGTCCATCGACATTGATTACGAAACTTTCCTCGTCAATGGGTCCCGCTTAAGGTTTGTTGTGCCAAAGCCAAGGCTTAGTTGATTCAGAGGAAATGGTTAGGAAAATGTATTGGATGCATTGACATATGTATATGTTTCGGACTTAGATGTCCACCTACCGGATCTAGGAATTGGATGGGATCCAATTGATCTTCGAGATCTACCTAGTTAAATATCATACAATTTTTTGGCCAAAGTCAAGGTTGTGTGTTATTTAACGGGATCCTAGCCCACTAAGAAATTGGATTTCCCGAGTACTCAACAGAGGGTTAGAGACTTGCAGAAAATAGTGGGAGGCTAGTATTGAATTTGCAATTATCGTTCAGATACTTAGCTTTACGCGCTTACACAACTTATTTCGTCAATATTTACACATTAGTTGGACTAATACATTGTTAATAAAGTTTTTGAGGGTCACCTAGAGGGGTATAACGGATATTATGACCCGACTCTAATTACGAGATATTCGTGAAGGATCAATTTGTATGCAATGACTATATCGGTGGACACCGATTTGGTTCGGCTTAATATTTCATCTATGGCAATGAGAGTGCAACTTCGGATTTTTAGTGGAATAATTCGAAGTTAATAATTTGGAATATTTAATTAAGAGCTCAATTAATATTTCGAGATTGTTCGAGCTCGGAACCGTTGGTCCACTTGGTCCCTGTGCTAGCTCGATTTACTTTAGCGGAGCTAATATAATTGGAGAGTCCAATTTTATACTCACAAAAGAATGAATATTATTAAAATGATTAATAATATTAAATACATCACACTTGAGAATTTATATTAAAAGTTAATATAAGGTATTAATAATTATATGATAATTATTAAATTAGAACATTAAATTATAAATGATATAATTTAATAAGGCTAAGTATTATTACCAAGGTAGGATTCCTTATTGGATAAGGAATAAGATTTGTTTGTTTGAGAAATAAAATCAAACCCAATCACCATACTTTGGCCGAATTCCCTATATGGTAAGGAATAGGATTTGTTTGTTTAAGAAACAAAATAAAAATCCTAATTACATTAGCCATGGCCGAAATTCCCTATATCGTTAGGGATAGGATTTGTTTGTTTTGGAAGCAAAATCAAACTAGAAATCCTTGCCTTGGCCGAAACATGTAGGGAGTGGGAGACTAATGGTTGATTTGTTTTATGAAACAAATTACCTAAAGTATAAAAGAAAAATTATGATTTAATTTTTTTTTACAAGATACACATTAGTAAACCCTAGCCTCCATCTCTTCTTCAAGCTCTCAAGAGTTGAGAATTTTCTTTGAAGAACCTGAAAATTATTCGGTGTGTGATCTTATTCTCTAAACCGTTTAGAGATTAATTTGTGAGTGTAGCCCACACTACCATCCGTTTGTTTCGAGACATAGTTCGGAAGACCTCGTGATGTTGAAAAGAATCCCTAAACCCCTCCTATACCGCACGACAGTGGGCAATTTTCAGGCCACTGCCGCACGCTATTAACCCCACCCGGGAGCTCGGTTTTGTTTAGTTTTCATTCGGGTTTTTGGGAAACACTTTTTGGAATTTTTAGGGCTGTGTTTGGATTGATTTTTGGTGAAAAATCAGACCTGAAATCATTGTGCAGTTCACGTAAACAGACCTGAAAAATAAGTGCAGTTCGCGCGTGTAACGGGACCAAAACAGTCCACTAATTCCCTGCAGTTCAAGGGGCTGTTCGGGGACTATTTCGGGGGCATTCCGGGGCTGAAATATTGTCCAAAACAGAAGCAAAACATCAGTGAACCCACTGGTGACATTCGGCCAAGCAAAGAGGGGAGCAGAAAAATTTTTCAAGTTCGGTCCGTGAGCCTAACCGCTTCCGCTGCGCGAGGGAAGGCGTTCCCTACACTGCCTGTCTGTCCAGCATCTGATCAATGAATGGCAGCGGAAAATGATCATTTCTTGTTGCTTTTTTAAGCTTGCGGTAGTCCATACATACTCTCCATCCAGTCACCGTTCTTGTTGGAATCAGCTCATTCTTTTCATTGGTGACAACAGTAATTCTGCCTTTCTTTGGTACACACTGCATATGACTCACCCATGTGCTATCTGAAATGGGGTAAATGATCCCAGCATCCAACCATTTACTGATTTCTTTCTTTACGACCTCTTTCATTATTGATTTGAGTCTCCATTGGTGCTCCACTGTGGGTTTGTACTAGTCATTCATCAGAATCTTGTGCATACAAAATGATGGACTAATGCCTCGTATGTCTGCTATAGTCCAACCAATGGCTTTCTTATGCTCTCGTAACACTCTTAGTAACTTTTCTTCATGTTCCAATGTTAGCGAAGAAGAAATAATTACAGGTAATTCAGAAGATTTTCCAAGAAATGCATACCTGAGATGACTCGGAAGTAACTTCAGCTCCAGCTGTGGTGGTTCTTCAATTGAAGGCTTGAGTCGCTCTTTCTTTAGTAGTTCCAGGCTTTCCACTTGTGGTGTTGATTTGAAGCGGAATGACTTGTCAAGATAGTTAATACATTCCATGATTTCAGCATATAGCTCGCTATAAGTCATGTTGGTGATACAAGCTTCAAGTTTGTCCGTAGGAATTGTATCAGTATCTTGGATGATACTATCAACAACATCAATTCTGAAACATTCTTCTTCCTTTTCATCGCTCGGAAATTTCATGGCTTTGAAAACATTAAAGGTAACTTATTGGTCCTGAACTTTCATGGTTAATTTTCCTTTTTGTACATCAATCACAGTTCTTCCTGTAGCCAAGAATGGTCTCCCAAGAATGATAGGAACATCTTTATTATCTTCCATATCAAGGATAATGAATTCAACTGGGAGAATGAGTTGGTCAACTTTTACCAACCCATCTTCAACCACTCCTCTAGGAAATGCGAGCGTCCGATCGGTAAGTTGCAAAGAGACTGAGGTAGGCATTGCTTCTCCAATTTGAAATTTCCTGTAAATAGAAAAAGGCATTAAATTAACACTTGCACCTAAATCACATAAAGCCTTACTGATATAATGTTCTCCGATAGTGCATGGGACTGTGAAACTGCCAAGATCTTTCAACTTCGGGGGAAGTTTCCTTTGAATGATGGCACTGCATTCCTCCGTCAATGCTACTGTCTCGTAATCTCCCAATCTTCGTTTTTGTGAAAGAATGCTTTCATGAATTTGACATAACTGGTCATTTCTTCTAGGGCTTCTGCGAATGGAATGTTGATGTGCAAATTTTTGAATACCTCCAGAAATCGAGAAAACTGCTTGTCTAGTTTATTTTTCTGGAGACGTTGAGGAAAATGTGGAGGTGGAGTGATCTGTTATTTTTCCTTTGCTTCCTTTTCTTTTGCTTCTTTTTCCTCCATCTGTTGCTTTGTTTCTTTTGGAACTTCTTCAATGATTGTCTTGACTCCAACATCTTTGTTGATTTCAGTACCGCTCTTCAAGGTGATAGCTTGACATTGCTCCTTCCATCAGTTCCTTGGATTTGGTTCTATGTTGCTAGGAAGGTTACCTGGCTGTCTGTAGCTCTGAGCATGGCCAGTTGTCCAATTTGATTCTCCAGTGCTTTAATGGATGATGATTGGCTCTGAAAGAGAGCTTTGTATGCTGCTTGTTGCTTTTTGAACATTTCTGCAATCCATTCTTTCATTTCTGGTTCATTTAACTGCTCCTGGCCTTTGTTATGTTGGAATCCATGTGGTGGATAATTCTTCTGCCCTGAATTGTTGTTCCATGAGAAATTAGGATGATTCCTCCACCATGGGTTGTAGGTGTTGGAATATGGATTGTTCCCCTGTCTATTGAGATTGTTAACATAGTTCACAGTTTCTTCAAGTTGGTTTGGTTCTGATGCTCCTCCATAAGGTGAACTTGTGAGAGTCTCCATAAATTTACATATCTGATCCAGCTTAGCGTTGACTGCTGTATTAGCTCCAACTTCATAAATTCCAGCAATTCTTTGAATCAAACTCCTTTCTGTCAGCCACAAGGAATTATTATTGGCCATTTCTTCGATTAGGTCCCAGGCTTGATCTTCTCCTTTTCCCATCAAAGCTTCACCAGCAGAAACATCAATTGTGGTTCTCATCAGTCCAGAAAGTCCATTATAGAATGTTTGGACTTGAAGCCATTTTGGAATCTCATGGTGAGGACATTTCCGGAGCAAATCTTTGTATTTTTCCCAAGCTTCATAGAGAGATTCTGAATCTTGTGGTACAAAGGATGTGATGTCATTTCTCAATTTTGCTGTTCTGGCGTGTGGAAAGTACTTTGCAAGGAATTTTGTGGCTAAAGTGTTCCAAGTAGTGATGGAACCTGTTGGTAGTAAATGTAGCCAAGCCTTTCCTCTGTCTTTCAAAGAGTATGGAAAACTCGTAGTCTCTAAGTTTCTTCGGATGCACGGTTGTAGTTGAAAGTGTCATAAACTTCTAGGAAGTTGCGGATGTGGGCATTAGGATCTTCAGTTGCATTTCCCCCAAACTGAACTGACTTCTGAATCATCTGAATACAGGTTTTGATGTCAGCCATATTTGCTGGTAAATGAGGAAGTACAATACAGAAAATGAGGCCATCTACCACCGGAATGGTTCTGTCTCGAATGGGAATTAGTGGTGCAACCTCCAATGGTTCAGCTTCCATGTTGAAAATTACTTCTTGGCCTTCTCGCCTTTCCCTTCTCAACTGTCTGATAGTTCTTTCAATTTCTGGGTCAAGCGGTCGGAATTCAAAGCTTCTAGTATGTCTCATGTAGAGTCTGAAAACCTGAAACAAGCGAAAACAAAAATAATGAGCAAAAAAAATTAGATACAAGTAAAAATATCTAACCTCAAAACTAATAGTAAAAGACAAATAAGTCCCCGACAACGGTGCCAAAAACTTGACCGGTGCTTACACACGCGTATAACGCAAGCACACGTATCGTTCAAGTAGTATAAAAAGAATCGATCCCACGAGGACTTAATACCTAATCTATTAATTTTATGAGGCCAAATGATTACAAGTATCTAACATGTTGATTCTTTGATTGGAATAGTGACAGTTTTAAACTTAAAAATTAAAACAAGTATTTAAAATGGCGAAAGTAGATTAAGGTAACTTCAAATTTATAAAACTATCTAGGGTTGTGATTTCATCTAATATATTTTAAAAGATGAAGTGGTTATTTTATGTTTGTGTAATAAATCGGTTTACTAACCTGGAACACGAAATTATGCAAAAGCCTCTGTCGATGGTCAGATGCAAATACCCAGTGTAACCTAATTGAAACATATGTCTATGTCCACCAAATTACCTGAATTCATTAAGTTTAAGTTCCAATTATGGTTACCCCTGCCCGACAGGTATATGTCTATCATGTAAGGAAATCTATTTAATGGTTATCTATCCTCAAGGAAGATCGTGGGCTATTAAGTCTAAGGCTGAAACCTAAAATCCCTATGTCTAGTTCATTTTAAGTTTACCAGATCAATATTATTAGTGGCCAGTTAACAAGATGCATTAAGCTTAAGGCTTAATAAGTAAACCTTTAAATTACCCAAGCTATAAAATAACTGCTTATAAAATGGTGATATTAGAATTCATCACAACCATAGATAACTAACTTAGTTACGACTCATAACTAGGGCTAGTAAAAAATTAAAAGTAAAAAACATTAAATGAACTACTTGAAAGTAAATACGGTAAAGTAAAAACATAAAAATAAATTGCTAAGGCAAAATGATATACTTTTACTACTACTATCTTAGATATCTCATTTAATATAACATATTAACTTATGAAAATATTACCAACCAGCCATATAGGCGGTAACCTGATTAAGTCAAATTAAGTTTGACCAGCCATAAAGGCGAAATAAAAATTTGTCCATGAACCTGCCATATAGGCGGTAAGAAAGTTTAATTACCAACCGACCAATCTGGCGGTATCCTTGCTTAGTCAGATTTAAACCAGTTTAAGAATAATTACCAACCGACCAATATAGCGGTATCCCTATTAAGTCAAATTTTAAATAGCGAATATATTATATTTAAGGGAGATTAATCTAAGTAGCAGTAATAAAAGAATTACCTTTCACCTTAGCATGGGAAAGTTACCTCCTCATGGTTGAATAGTAAAACTGTAAAAGTAAAAACAAAATAAATTACTATTACTATTACAAAATAATATTACTATTACAGAACGTAATTAAAATTAATTACGAAACTGAAATTTAAAGAAACTAGGAAGAGAACTCCCTATTTACATCAGAGAATTCAGAGGGAAAGGTACATCTAAAATCAGAATTCTGAGCTAAATTTATAGGCGTCGGTAGGGGTCGGGCGTCGCAACGCTAAAGCCTTTGGCATCGCGACGTTGGAACAGTGACACGTGTCACGCGAAGGCGGCTGCAACTCAATGATTGTGCTGACGTGGCACTGACGTGGCACACATGGCGAAAGATTGTCGGCACCGTAGGATTGCGACACGTGGAGACACATGGCATGTTGTGATTGGCTGATAATGACGTGGCACTTTGACTTGGTCAATGGCTGACGTTGATGATGACGTGCCATGACACGTGGCAAAGTTGACTTGTTGACTTACTAACGTGGCTGATGATGTGGCGACACGTAGGATGACACGTGGCACACGTGGCGATGGTGATTGTCGGCATCGTAGGATGATGACACGTGACACGGCGCACGTTAGCAGATCGGTTGTGATGGTGTCACGTGGCTCGGTGCACGTTAGCAAAGTCAAAATTCTCAAATTCTGACTTGTTGACCGGGCGCACGTTAGGCGTCGCGACGCTTAAAATTACCAAAATGCCCTTTTTGTCCGTTTTCACTGTTTTGGCCCAAAATCACCTCCAGAATGCTCAGAAACTTTATTTATCTACAAAATAACACAAAACACATCAAAATATTCATAAAACTCAAGAAACTATACAAAATATTAGGTCGAATGAGTGGGAAATAGTGATAAATTGACCACTCATCAAAAGTCATTGAGACCAATGGGACATATGACTCTACCATGTGCCAATAGCTGCCCAGAGGTCAGGATTTGGAGTGTGCCAATATGTGGGTTGATGTGTTACTTGTGGAGAAAGGGCTGTCAGGCTGGGACAATGGGCTGCATCTTGGCGAGGGTAAAACATCCTAAACTAGCTGGTCATTTGTTTCGAGACGATTATTATTATTTTTTCATTTGTTCCTTTTTACTTTTCGGAATTAGTTTTGTGGGACACAAAATTAATAACAAAATAGATTTCACAACTTCAGTATTCTTTCATTGATCATTCCACTACACTTCCATTAAAAGTGATCATCACTTTAATACACTTACATTCTTGAATGAAAGTATACTCTGGTGCACTTCATTCCGGAGTGAACATCACAACGGTGGACTTCTAGTCAAGAGTGATCATCACTTCGGTAGACATTAATTTTGAAGTGATTGTAATTTTGGTGTACATTTCTTCCCGAGTGATTATCACTTTGGTGCATTGTCATTCCGAATGAAAAATGCATTATAGAGTGGAGTGCGCAAGAGTGATCATCACTCAAGAATGGTTGTGTACTTAAATTTTGAAATATAAGTGCACCAAAGTAATCAATCAAATGACACGGAAGTGTTGAACGTTGTGCAATGAAGTACACCAGAATGATGATTACTCTGGAATGAAAGTACACCACGGTGTACTTTTCATTCTAGAATGAATGTCTACCGGAGTGTACTCCAAAATGGGATTCACTGGAGTGATGATTACTTCAGAATGAAAGTACAATGAAGTGATAATCATAAAATAATAGAAGTGAGCTAGAGTGATGATCAAAACAGAATAAAAGTACATCGGTGTGATGATCACTATAGAGTGAAAATTTGCTGGATTTTTAATTTTATTCAGTAATGAAACTTCAACATAGTGCACTTTTATTTCAGATTGGAATGCATTAGAGAGAGGATCATTGTTTAATGAAAGTGCACCAGAGTGATCAATGAAAGGACATTGGAATGTTGAACACATTGTAAAATTTGTTAGTTCCTTTTTTATTAGCATGTGTCTGTGACAAAACAAGTTCAATTGAGTTGTAACTTGTCATGAAGATCTTTGTGCAATTGGACTAGTTTCTGGCTGCTGTACATCATACATGCTTTCATGTAAGCGTTTGAACGTTAACGTTAGTGCTGCGTTCGTTATTTGGTTCAAACATATGGCATTAGTGGCACGTTCTTCATTAGGTTCAAAGGAGAACATTACAGAGAGTAAATGTTCGAGTCACGTTCTTATTGGGTTCAAATGAGATCATTCTAGAGAGCATCCGTTTATTATGTGTTTGAGTGGCGTTCGAATGAGTCTTTCCAGTAGGCGCACGTTCGTGGTGTGTTCGAGTAACCGTTCGAATATGACTGTGATCTGAACGCGTTTTTTTTCCTTTTCACTTTCAAAACCTTAGCTTTTCACCCTACCTATAAATATAACATGTAGCCGCCATGCGCAGTAGTTGAAACAGATTTCCTTTGAGCTAAAACCTCTCTAAGCTTTCAACTTATCTTGAATCCACCATTGAAGGCTTTTTATCTTCTCATCTTCTTCATTAATGATGAGATTCATTCTTTGATAAACCTTCAACACAACCAAACCCAAAATTCCCAATCATTCAGATTTCTCAAGGCGGAAGTTTGGTAGTCAAAGTTCCGACATCAGAGGTGATACAATATACTCAGAGACTTCAGACGTTCTGAAGAAAACTGTGGGTCGCGGGCTCGAGGAGTTGCCTTGAGTTATTACAGTATTGAGGTACTTGATTCGATGGAGTTACCATCATAGGTCTTGACCATCGCTGTAATTTTTTCTCTATATAGTGGATTGGGCTGGGAGCCGATATACCCGGAGTGGTTTTTTACTTAGTTTTTCACTTCGTCACCAAAATTATTGTGTTGATTATGTGTGATTGATTTCATTTTTCGTGATTTATATTATGGTTTACTTGTTGACTTCCATAGACACATTAATTAGAACTTGTCTTAATTAATTATGATTAATTCCGCATAGGGTTAGAACCTAGGCTAATTGCGAATTTTCAATTGGTATCAGAGACTGAACTCGATCTTTAACCCGTTAATTATGGAACGCAGTGAACCCTTAAATTGTCCACCCTTTTTTGATGGCACCGAATATTTATATTGGAAGGTTTCACATGAGAGCATTCCTTAAGTCCTTAGATGAGGGGGTCTGTATGATAGTAGAGTACGGTTGGGAACCTCCCGTTGTTATAGTTGATGGGGTCTCTTCCAATAAAGACAAATTGATTTGGATCAAGGACGAATTTGATGCTAGCAATAGAAACAACAAAGCTGTTAATGCCATACCTGGTGCTATTTGTTCTGCTAAATTTAGGAGAATCTCTATGTGTGAGATAGCCAAGGATGCTTGTGACATCCTGTAGACTATGCATGAGGGCACATTGTTGTTAAAAATAATAGACTCTAGGATCTTGCTACTAGGTTTGAGGTCGCTCACATAAAAAAATGATAAGACATTTGATGAGTTCAATGCTGAGATTAACGATATTGTTAACTCCAGTTTTAACCTAGGAGTGACTATCCCCACCAACAACATTGTTAGGAAAATCCTGAGATCCCTGCCTGATAAGTTCCTTCCCAAAATCACCGCCATTGAGGAAAATAATGACCTCGATCAGCTTAATTTAGATAAGCTCATAAAACAACTATAAGTTTATGAGAAGAAACTTCATGGGAATCGAAAGCACAAAACTATAGCTATAAAGATCGTGAAGGAAGTTGTTCATGGCTCGTCTAGTGATGAGGATACCCTCACGGACCATGATTTGGCTTTGTTTGCAAAAAAATTTAAGAAATTTCTTAAGCTGAAGAAGAGTGGCCATAGTAGTGACAGGGATAAAGAGGATTGGCCTAGAGAGAGTAGGCATAGCAGGAGTGAGTCTAAAGATGACAGAGGTAGTAAACCATGTGGGGTTTAGTGCCATGAATGTGAAGGCTATGGGCATATTCGATCTAAGTTCCCTACCTACCTTAAGGCTAAAGGTAAGTAGGCCATGGCAGCCTCTCTTAGTGATTCAGAAGGTGAGCAAACTTCTGATGAGTCTCCTAAGAATAAGAGCAATTATATGGCATTTACTACTAGTGTGACTGATGAGAGATAGATAGTTGTTAATGATACTGGGTCAGAAGTCTCTCTCGATGAGTCTATTGATGAAGAAAGTCTTCAGGTAGCTTATATTAAACTGTTTGATAAGAGTTTAGCTATTAAGAAGACTAATATAGAGGTCAATAAGAGGCTGAAAAGAGTAGAGCTAGAGAAGAATGAAGCTCAAGCCAAATTTGAGTAAAGCCTCTTGATGGTAGATGACGTGGAGGAGAGGAACAGAGGCATAGTTGATAGGGTCCAAACTTTAGAGACTGAACTTGAAAATGCTAGAACTCAATTGTCTGATTTTTCTAATAGGAATAAGAAAGTGGATTATATGTTAGGTATTAGTTTTGAGCCTAACTGTGAGGCTTCAACATCAAAAGTTATGCCTAAACCTCCTAAAGGTGACTTAGGCAAGAAACCTGTTGAGTGTAGTCATGTGATTCCTCTGTTTGTTCCTCGCCCTGTTCCCCAACCTCGTACTAGAGGTGTTTTGGGTAAACCTCGCTCTCAGCCAATGTTTGTGCCTGTGTGCCATCACTGTGGCAAGGCAGGACACATTAGGCCTAAGTGCTTCATGTTGCAGAAGCAAAAGAAGAGGCCTAAGAGTTTGTCCCATAGATTTGATTTGACAAATCTAATGTCTCAAGTTTCTACACTAACCAAACAAGCTCAATTCTTGAGTGAGAAACTTACTTTGTTGTCTGGAAATACTCATGTGGAAGGAGTTCCTAGAAAGGTTTGGGTGAGGAAGCAAGATGACTTCCCATATACTTCTGAATACCTTGATCCTGACATGCATGATAGGACTGCACTTCGGTGTAACTCTTTTTAAAAGTTGCATATGTATTTCCCATTGCATGTGTGTGTGAGTGTGTTTTTTTTTTTTGCTTTTGCACGTTTATTTTTCTTTTCACTGCATATGGGGGTGTGTGTGTTTTATTTTTGTTTCATCTTCCTTGGAATATAGGATGGAAACCCGGACATAAATTTCATAGCCGATTCCAAATGGACGGTAGTATGATATGTACTCGGGATATATCTCCATGTACCTTTGTATTTTTTTAAGCTGTTTTGTGTCTTTATTTTTTTGTGTTAAAACAAAAAAATTTGAAAAAGACCAAAAATATTTTTATGGCTTGTTAGAGCATGAATAGCATGTGCATGTGATCATGGTACATATGATATATGATTATGCATGTATAATATGCTTTTATTTTTCTTGATGCTCTATATGTATATGTGTGTGTGATAGAAACCCTCAGTATATCTTGTGCTTGCACCTTATATATACGATTTTATTTTGTCAAGGCTTGGTCGCATGTATGAGTTTTTTTTACTGGCAATCTAATTTCTATCATAATTTTTCACTAAATAGTGTGGCCTTTGACTAGATGACCTTACTATCCCCTTATAAAAGCAAATATATATATATATATATATGAGACTCAAGTGCAAAAGAGCCAATAGGCCAAGTTTAAAAGATAAAGGTAAAAACCCTTCACTCGAATGAGTAATTATTTATAAGCTCATGATATTTATGGGGAAAATAATATAGCACGCAACCAATGTTGTGCATTTTCAAGTCCTAGTGGTGCTGGGTTTGAACATATATTTTGTGAACTAGGTTTGTTAAGAAATGGATTTCTTTGGCTGTGTCCAGCTCATAAAATAAGGTCTTAAGCCTTGGTTCGTTATGCACTTACTTTTCAGGCAAGTACTTGTTACGTCTTGGTGTTTATGTCATATGTATAAGTGTTGTATTTAGTAAAATTTAAAATGATGCATATTGTTTCATGTTATAAACAGCTGAACACTGACTGGGTTTCATTGTACTTGCTTAAAGTGCTATTTCAGTCAGAAATTTTTCCGGCATTGTATGCATTTGTATGCTTCAAGATTATGCATACACATTTTCTTTTAGTTCTAAAATTAAACAAATCACCTTCCTGAATTAAAGAAGTCAAATCAAATCACCCTCCCGAATTAAAGAAATTAAATCAAATCCCTTCAATCACCTTCCTAATTAAATTAAATTACATGCCTAAACTAAATGAAATCAAATCAAATCCCCTCAATTACCTTCCTAAACTGAACATTTTTTTCCCTAGCATTTCACGCCCAAGCACTCCAAAAACCCCCTCTAAACCGTGAACTGCAAAGCCCATCATCACCGCAAAACAATCCTCCACCAAGCCTCACAAACTGCCTTTATCACCACCGAAACTACCTCTAAAAACTGCCCCCTGAAACCAACGAAAATCAGCCCCTGAACTGCACTCCAAACCGCATCAAACACAACCATAAACAGCCTCTGAAACCATAAAAAATCAACCCCTGAACTGTACTCCAAACCGCATCAAACACAACCAGAAACTTCCCATGAAACCACCAAAAATTAGCCCTTGAAACCACTAAAAATCAGCCTCTGAAACTACCAAAAATACAGCCCATAAACAGCCTTATTTCACCGCAAAACATAGCCCAGAAACTGCCAAAATAACCTCAAAAATCACAGCCCCAACACACCTAAACAACCGCAAAATAGCAAGCTAAAATAGTCCCTAATTACCGCAAAAATAGTGACAAAAAACAGCAGTAAAACAGAGTAAATAGTAGCCCAAAATAGCAAGGCAATGAAGAAAAATAGCGAACCAGTAAATCGAAAAATTTACGAAGTACCACCCTTCCGACAACCGCGTAGCGCACTTTCAAGAGGCGACTTAAGAGGTTAGACCTGAGGGCACCATTTTTATTTATTCCCATTCTTTTTTCTGTCATTTATTATTGTTTCTTCGCATGCGTTTTATGGATTCATGTATGTTGTGGCCATGGGATGAATGATTTTGTGCTATCTCGAGCGGTATATCAGATGGAAACTCGGACGTAAATTCCGTAGCTGAATCTGAAGGATGGTAGTGCGGTCTGAACTCGAGATATAATTCCACGTACCGCTTGAGAAACACACATATTTCGTTTCATCTAATCTTGTGTTTATTCAATTTTTATTAGAAATAGTATGTAATTCTTATGCATGAATTAGTTGTTTAGTATGTTATTCTTATAAATGATTTAGTTATTTACTATGTTATTTTTTATGCATGATTTTATTGTTTCTTTCGCCCTAGGAGCTTAATTATATTTGTTCAACGTTTATGTTTAAACAATAGATTATTTATTTATGTTCCTGTATTCATCAATTTAGTGTGTCCATGAGATTGTGTGCTTGTCGTTATTTCGACTTATTTTTATGCATGCAAACTTAGATATAGGTTATATGCGAACTTAGATATAGGTTTTACTTTTATGTATGCAAACTTAGATGTAGGTTATCCTCACGTATGAATGTTGCCTAGACTCGGTTAGATTATTGCACAAATCCTTTCATTACAAGTGGCATAAGTAAGAGACCATTCCGAACCCAACGGTTTGAGGTCTTCCCTTACGAGGGGTGAATGCAGCCTTAAATCATTTCCCAGTTCACACTGGGTGGTGACTCATTTATTCTCCGATTTAGTCCCCTTCGGGCTACTCCGTACTCCCAATCGGACCACGAGCTTGGAACAGCGTCGTCAAGTTCTATGTCCTACAGTCTGGAGACTCTACTGGGGATGGAGAATCGGCCCCGAAATAATATCTTGTAATGTTTGTGATTTGTGCTTTAGTTAACCCTGTCTACAGTGCGTTGAAAGGGTTTAATGAAAGGCACTATTAGAGCTAGATAATGTTTTGGTGTCTTCCTTCATTCACTACTTTTCTATAGCTGAAAGGAAAAGCCATGAAGGCACCTAGATAATCATTTACCCGAAGCTTACCGTGATGGACTTATTTGGAGGACCTATTGGTTATTCCTGTCACCAAGGCGATAAGAGCCTAAGAGGCTTGGGTATTTAAGAGAGTTCGCTCCACCTTCCCTCTGGGGAATCTTCAAAAGGAAATCCATTTGACAGTCAGTCATGCACCATAACCCGTTGGCATGTATCATAAGGTATAAAAAAGTGTGCTCATTTGGTTGCTCGAACCCTTGAGTGGGGAGTCCTAGTTGTGGGCAATCCTTCATCAGAGGGAGCCTTTGTCTACACTCCTATAAACCCGCAAGCGAACTATAGTTATAGGACCAATAGAAATGAACTCTTTATATTTATGTTTAGGACCATCATCAATTGGATTCAGTTGGACTTTTTGTCATGAGATATGAACTTGTTGGGCCATTTAAACTGGGACGAGTTTGTGTCTTATGACAATTGGGCCAAAAGCTTCTAAAATGTTGGAGTTGTTTAGCCATGTTATCGCAAAAGTGTAAACCTATTGGGCCTTTTTCAACTGGGACAGGTTTACACCTGACAATAGTATGATTGAATGCTTTAAAATAGTAACGGGCCGATTTGTATAAAAATCTTAACGGGTTTATATATTCCATGCATCACACACATACATGCTGACTCATAGTTTTAAAAGACACCATAGATACTTGTTGGGTTAGGGAAGAGGGAAGACTCGTCAAAAGAACGTCAGCAAACATGAGCAAATCAGAGAACGAGGTATCTGTTGGACAATTATGACCCATAGCGTCACTATTTGTACAGATCATGGTGTTGTTGTACAAATTAACTATGTGACAAAGGAGATTGCTCTCTTATCTTTTGTGATTAGATCACCTTAGATATATAAATGATAGGAGGTCCTTATGATTAGTTCCTGGATTGAGAATGATATGAGATAGTATCAGTCCACAAAGGATTAATCATTAAATATCCTTAGTCAGAGTATTATCGAGATTGGACATCGATAAATGCGTAAAAGACTAGTATTGCACTTGTGCACATTGTGAGGGCATAACGGGCATAGTTCTCATTTATTTAAGTATTGGATACTTATGAAAGTGCGGTAAGAGGTTGTGTTTCATCGATGGTACGGGAAACAGCTTCGCTCTGGGTAGACCCCCTCGGAATCCCATTGGTAGTATGACTGTGTGTCTATGGGATCACTAAGTTTTTTGAGCCAAAGCCAAGGCTTAGTTGATTCAGAGGAAAAAGGTTAGGCAATATATTGGATATATTGGCATATATGGGATATATGTTTCGGACTTGGATTTCCACCTACTGGATCTAGGAGTTAGATGAGATCCAATTGATCTTAGAGATCTACCTAGTTAATTATCATACAATTTATTGGCCAAAGTCAAGATTGTGTGATATTTAACGGGATCCTAGCCCACTACGAAATAGGGTTTCCCGAGTACTCCACAGAGGGTTAGAGGCTCGCCGAAAAAAATAGTGGGAGGCAAGTATTAAATTTGCAATATTCGTTTAGTTACTTGCAATACACGCTCAATCAAATATCATTCGTTAAATAAATTAAAGTATTAGTTGGACTAATATTTGATGTTGTTTTAAAACAGTTGGACTGTATTCAAACTATTCATCTATAGTTGATTTTATAATTGGATTATAGTAATCAATATATTTGAATTGATCAATTGTAGTTGATTTTATAATTGGATTATAGTAATCAATATAATTGAATTTAATCATTTAAATTATAGTTGATTAAATAGTTGGACTATAGTAATCAATATAATAAATGGTATCTGACATCGTTGATTAAATAGTTGGACTATTAGAATCAAGATCAAATATGAAAGATTAGTGTTTAAAACATAATCCTTGGGAAAATGTATTAAAGGACTTTAATTTTCAAATTGGGAATAAAATTTCAGGATGGTCCTGGAAAATAATAAGTTACTTTATTTGATAAAATAAAAATATTAGGCCTAAAGCCCTGAGTTAAGCAAACAGTAGAGCATAATCTTTGGAAGATCATGTGACGATAACTTAAGTGCTTAATCCATTAAGCTTGTCATAGTAGACTCCTTAATTTCTTAATCAGAACTAAGGATTAGATCCTTAAAGTATGATATAGAAATTGAAGGATCTTCATAGATCTATCTAGGTCTTAGAAGTACTAAATTGTAATAAATAATTCTTGGAGAATTAATGACTATTCTCAAGGAGATAAAGTCAAAGTTTGCAGTAAGGCAAGTGGCGCAAGGCGCACTTTTTTTCAATATTCTAGAAGGCCAAGGCTTGGCCAAAGGCTTCTGAGATATTAAAAAAGGGCAAAGGCTAAATCATTAGAATCTTCTAGGAAGATAAAGGACATATCCCAATGTCTGCCTATATTATGGCAAACGAGATCACGAAAGCGTGACTGCCGTTTGAACGAAGCAAACATGAAGGAATTGAAGAAAGGGCAAGGCTCTGACTTCAAATATGTTTGTCATAATTATGTTCACTACTAGTATTGAAATTATATTTTAAATACTTAGTGTGGTACATAAAATATATGTATTGATATTCAGAATCTGTTATGAACAGGATACTGACTTCAATAGAGATATATCTGTGAATTGGAAATGGGACGAAAGTCGCTGTTTTAACCGTAGATACCTAAGTTTAGGAACTACCCTCGGTGTGTACCTAAATTTGGAAACTGTTATAATGTAACTAGTTTGACTAGGAACATTGTCTTTATATCAGTGTTTAATCCGTTGCGGATTTACCTTTATATTCTAGAACACTAAAGTGTTTTATTATATAAAGATGATATTGGGATAAACACATTAGATGTGAATAACAATATTTATATTTTGAATATAAATAAAATCTCAAACATATAATGACAATCAAATAGCTCGAACTGATTTGATCAGAAGAAACTAATTTGTGGCATTGTTGTCTTGGACACAATCAAACAAGACTCGTATATCCATGCTTTTGAAGAGTGGGTACTCGAACTGTTTTGATTCCAATCAAACAAAGTCTACGAATCTAGTTTATTGGGCAAAGTGCCTAAAACACTATTTACATGGTAAAAGTTTAAATGCCGCTGATCTGTTAGCCCTAGTTCATAGTGAAGTAGTGGGCCCATGTCTAGCTAGGCTGGAGGTCGATGTGAATATTTCGTGACCTATACGGATGTGGCATCGCGTTATGGTTATGTGTTTCTTTTGAAACAAAAATCAGAAACTTTTACAATTTCGACATGAAATAGACAAACAGATCGGCCAAAGTACTAAACCGTCACGGTCATACTGATGAGTGGTAAAACTATCACTTTTCCCACTTATTTTACCTAATATTTTGTAATGTTTCTAGAGTTTTATGAACGTTTTGATGTGTTTTGTTGTTATTTTACAGATAACTAAAGTTTGGAAAGTACTGGAGGCAATTTGGGGCCAAAACGGACAAAAATACGTCAACAGGGATATTTTCATCTTTTCAGCATCGCGACGCCAAGATTCCCACGTCGCGACGCCCAGCAGGACAAGTCAGCGTCGAGATGCCAAAAAGCCCGCGTCGCGACGCCCAGAATGCGCCGAAGTTGCTAATGTACGCCGCCTGCCACGTGTCAGAATTTGAAAAGTTTGACTTTTGCTAAAATGCGCCATGCCACGTGTCAACATCACAGCTGATCTGCTAACTTGTGCCGTGCCACGTGTCATCATCCTACGGTTCCGACAATCACCATAGCCATATGTGCCACATGTCATCCTACGTGTCGCCATGTCAGCGCCACGTCATCTGCCACGTCAGCAAGTCAACAAGTCAAAGTGCCACATGTCATGCCAAGTCAGCCGTTGACCAAGTCAAAGTGCCATGTCATCATTAGCCAATCACAGCTTGCCACGTGTCGCAATCCTACGGTGCCTAAAGTCACTTTTGCCACGTGTCACCACGTTAGAGCCATGTCAGCTCAATCATTGAAACGCAGCTGCCTCCGCGTGACACGTGTCACTGTTCCAGCGTCGCGACACTGGGGTCAGCGTCGCGACGCTGGAGGCCTATTCGCGCCTATAAATTTAGAATCAGATTTCAATTTCAGATGTACTATTTTCTCTCAATTTTCTGATGTAAATAGGGCGTTCTCTTTTTAGTTCTTTAAGTTTTGTAATAGTAATAGTAATTACGTTCTGTAAAAGTAATTTTTACTTTTGTAATAGTAATAGTAATTTACTTTTGCCTCTTTACTTTTACAATTTTACTATTCAACCATGAGGAGGTAACTTCCCTCTGTTAGGGTGAAAGGTAATTCTTTTACAATTGCTACTTAGATTATTCTCCCATAATTATAATATATTCAATGTTTTAAATTGGACTTAATAAGGATACCACCAGATTGGTTGGTTGGTAATTTAATTTTCCTTTCGCCTATATGACTGATTGTTTTCATTCCGCCTTTATGGCTGGTTATTTTCATTCAGCCTATATGGCTGGTTGTTTTCATTCCGCCTATATGGCTGGTTTATGGAAAAATGATTCCGCCTTTATGGCTGGTTGTTTTTAAATTGACTAAATCAAGATACCACCTATATGGCTGGTTGGTAATATTTTGCAAAGTTTATATTATGTTATGGGAGATATCTAAATAGTATATAGTAGAAGTAATTCCTTTTACCTTAGCATTCTATTTTATTATAATTTACTCTTCAGCATTTATTTTACCGCATTTACCTTTCGTAATTTTACTTTATGTCTTTTAAGTTTCTAGCCCTAGTTATGAGTCATAGTTAAGTTAGTTATCTAGGGTTGTGATGAATTTTAATATCACCAGTTTATAAGGGTTAGATTATAGATTGGGTAATATAAAAATTTATTTACTGAGTCTTAATCTTAAAGCTTTTTATTAACTGGCCATTAATAAAATTGATTAGGTAAACTTAAAATGAACTAGACATAGGGATTTTAAGTTTAAGACCTTAGACTCAATAGCCCACGATCTTCCTTGAGGATATATAACCCTTTAATAGATTTCCTTACATGATAGGAATATACCTGTTGGGCGGGGGTAGCCATAATTGGAACTTAATCTTAATGAATCTAGGTAATTTGATTGACATAGACATATGATTCAATTGAATTGTACTAGGTATTTGTAATTGACTATCGGAAGAGGCTTTTACATAATTTAGCGTTCCAGGTTAATAAATTGATATATCACCCAAATATAAGATAACTTCTTCATCTTTTAAATAATATTGGAATAACTCACAACCCTAGATAGTTTTTATAATTTGAATTTCCACCAATTTACTTAAGCAAAATTTATTTATTTGTTTTAAATTTAGAATCATCACATTTTTCCAATCAAATCAAACAAACCATTAGATACTCGTAATTAGATAACCTCATAAAAATTAATAGGTTAGGTATTAAGTCCTCGTGGGATCGATACTTTTTATACTACTTGAACGATACGTGCGCTTGCGTTATACGCGTGTGATTACGCACCGGTCACATACCATGATGGAAAATACTTAAGCAATAAGTTTCTAATATACTTGAAAGAGTATAGTATTCTTTCAAAAGAGGACTCTTCTCGGAACACGTCATTTTGACAGTGTGTCTGAACCGAGTAACCGAATTCTGTTGGACATAATAAGGTTAATCATGAGTCGCTCTGAGCTACCATTTTCCTTCAGAGGGATAAGAATTTAACAGTGCAATACTTATTTTGAATAAGGTTCTATATAAATCTGTTTGATAGATTACATATTAGATATGAACGGCAAAGAAACAGGGTTTCTCACTCCTAATAATTTGGGTATGCTGGGCATATGTTTGGATGATACCAAACTAGAACCCAAACCGGATAAGTGTCTGACTTGTAGGTTGTCCAAGGGAAACCAAAGTATAGTACTTATACATCTCACACGAGAACAATTAGATTGTTTCTCGCCATGTGTTTATCCTAAGAGGAATACCGATATGCAGTGGTAAGTGGGAGGATAGTAAAACTCGATGAAAATCGGAGTAATACTGTTCAAGGCACGAAGTCCTTAATGGAACACAAATAGTTCATCAAGGATGAAACTGTACCAGTAATCTTCGAATACACAAGAACCACGTAGGTCGGAGAGGGTCAGAAAACAACCTGAGGTATGGGTTTCTGATCTCCCCTCATAAAGATGTCTATCTCATTGAGTAATATCAACTGACTACGAATGAGGAAGTTATACAAGGTATCGACTCCCTATCATGGCAAAGTGCCATGAATCCAAAGTGGATTCCATGTATATCAACCACGTTTGGACACTATTTGTTGTACCATAAGGCATTGTGCCTAATTGGTACTATAGAAGTCTTCAAGGAAGACATAAATGAAAGGCAACATACCAACGTACTAAGCTAGGCTTGTTGCAAAAGGTATCATTATCAACATTGTGTTGATTACGATGAAACCTTTTACCTATTGCCATGGTAAATCCATTTGGATAATGCTTGTTGATGTTGTATATTTCATTTATGAAATATGTGATTTGAATGTCAAAATCGTTTTCCTTAAACGGAAACCTTTTGGAGGATGTTCTCAACATCCTGATGGTTTTATCATATCAAAACTAGCAAACAAGTTTTGCAGGTTAATCAATCCATAGAGGGATTGAAGCAAGCATTAGGTTCTTGGAATTATCATTTTGATGTAATCATAATGGTGTATGATTTGATTCAAAAAGAAAATGATTCTTGTGTATATAAGGAGGTTAGTGAGAGCGCACTGACTATGGCTGTCCTATAAACAATGAAAAATATGTCATTTCTTGGAAATGATATTCCTATATAACAATCGGTGAAAGCTTGGCTTTCGAGAAAAATTCTCCGTAGAATTTTTGGGAGTAACAACCTTTATTCTAGGAATAATGATCTACTGGGATAGATTTAAAGTTGTTAAGACTCTCCGAGAACCTGTACATCGAAAAAATATACGTGACCTGGTGTCTCATACGCTTTGAGCATATGGAGTCACAAACAGGCCAATCCAAGTGAAAGTCACTGGATTGATGTTAAGAACATCTGTTAGTATCTTAGAGTACTAAGGATGCTGTCTTGATCTATGGAGAAGGAGAACTTGGAGTGACTTAGATCACTGCCATAATTTTCCTAACCAATAAAATGACTATAAGTCGTTAAACGGTACTATACAATTTGAATATCGGAACAGTGAGCGGGAAATCTTCCAAGCAAGATACTGTTACCAAATAAACAACAAATACAGATTATTGATGCATCTGAGGCAGCAATAGAAGCCATTTGGATCTAAATAAATCTAATTAGATTAGATATAATTCTGTTAGCAGCTGAGCTAGGCATCAGTACAGGCTAAAGAATTAATGGTCTCATCAAAGATCCAGATATATACTTCGATCATTCATCTGATTCGTTCGGATCATACATCGCGGCGATGTGATGATCGAATAAATCGCATCAGATGATAATCATGCAAATCCGCTGACGAAAGTATTTTCTCAGCAGTTTGAGCCAACAGTACATAGTTCGGGTGTAAGACACTCGAGTGACTGGCTATAGGCCAAGTGGGAGATTGTTGGACAATTATGACCCATAGCGTCACTATTTGTACAAATCATGGTGTTGTTGTACAAATTAACTATGTGACAAAGGAGATTGTTATCTTATCATTTGTGATTAGATCACCTTAGATATATAAATGATAGGAGGTCCTTATTATTAGTTCTGGATTGAGAATGATATGAGACAGTATCAGTCCACAAAGGATTAATCATTAAATATCCATATTCAGAGTATTATCGAGATTGGACATCGATAAATGCGTAAAAGACAAGTATTGCACTTGTGCACGTTGTGAGGGCATAACGGGCATAGTTCTCATTTATTTAAGTATTGGATACTTATGCAAGTGCGGTAGGAGGTTTTGTTTCACCGATGGTACGGGAAACAGCTTCGCTCTGGATAGACCCCCTCGGAATCCCATTGGTAGTATGACTTTGTGTCTATGGGAGTCCGACATCAGGGTAGGTGTATTTGGTCTTAACCTGAGACTTGCACTGCTAATACTTACGACAATCAATATACTTTGGTTGCGGTCGTCTAGGGCTTTAATAGGTTCTGTGTACGCCAATGCTGGGTATATTGAGAATCGTAGTATATTAGGTGTGATGTCAAGAAGGAAGTATCACTCCAGTCATAGTGGAGATGATGTCACGCAGGATACGGTATTAGTACTCTTAAGTGCTGCAGCCATCGGGATATTATGACTTGGTCATGTATATCCGATAATAGAGACTAGTTACCAGACATCCGACATGTGCTTCGTACGGGGCAGACACAACTCCAGCCCCAGGCGTAGCACGTGACACTCTGATACTGGATCGATGTACTTGATACTATGTATACTACGCCTGATATAGCTTGCTTATTCCTATAAGCATGTTTCCAGAGAATTGGGTAGGCACGGTGCTTTGCTAGAAGCCAACCTTGTCTTATAAATCGGTAAGATCGTAGTACTAGGTACGTACGTGTTCGGATAGTCCGACGACCGTATTTACTGCCAACATATCTGAGGATCTCATGGGTCGCTTCCCAAAGATTCACCGATGACGTATGACTCGCACTTTAATTAATCTGGGATTAATTCGATGAGAGAGAAATTAATCTGGGATTAATTACGGAGATATTTTATCTGGGATAAAATATCATCTAAAGGAGAGAATGATTAATTTGGAATTAATCGGATAAAATAATATATTCGATATATTATAAGAAATTGTATTTCGACGCGGAATTAAAATTAGATTTTAATTCGGGCAAACGAGTTAATTTAGAATTAATTCGTTAGCAACATGAATAGTGATTTCGCTAGGCATAATCATTTAATTACGTCGCAACGGAAAATTTGTTAATTTAGAATTAGCGAACCCGAGCCCGAGATTATTTACGAGCGCATTCGCATTTCGAATTCGAGTGCGGCACGTAAGTCAAATCAAGCGTCAAATTGCTAGTCGCATCTAGTGTC
This sequence comes from Zanthoxylum bungeanum, assembly GCA_019454045.1. Taxonomy (NCBI): domain Eukaryota; kingdom Viridiplantae; phylum Streptophyta; class Magnoliopsida; order Sapindales; family Rutaceae; genus Zanthoxylum; species Zanthoxylum bungeanum. The sequence goes on along the minus strand of SKCR01010917.1, from coordinate 87,945 downwards.
ACATCATTCGTCAATCAAGTGATGGATGTCTTTCACTTTGAGTGATTGACGCAAGTCACTATTCATGATTGATGGATTGATGTGAGTTGATGTTAGTGGTTGGAGCCTTGAATTGTTTGACTTTTGAAAGGCCAAATTCATTCCAAATGCATTTGAAATTAAAATGTGTTTATAAGATACACAAATTTGGAAATAAACCACACAATTCTCTCTTCCTCTCATCTCTCTCACCCTCATGCCCAAGGGGCAAAAAGCTTACTGGTTTCTTCCAAAACCGTGAGCAGTGGGAAGCAATGAGTGTGGATTTTGAGGCAAAATTCATAAGAGCTAGCACTCCGAGAGACTTACGAAGGTTATAGGGAAACCCACCCACGAGCCGGGAGTCGTTTGACGAAGCTTGGAGCTTCAAATCTTGAAGCAAAATCTGAAAAATTGGAGCAGTGGACTGCATGCAGTGGGCGTGACTTTGGAGGAGCAAAATTAATTTTTTTCCTCATCGCATCGACTCAACCGATCAATGTGAGTATTCTGCTACCTCCGCTGATGTATTCATACATGTTTTCATGCTTATAATCGATCTTGGGACCTTAATAGAAACCAACAGTGTCCTGTATGGATCAACTGGAGAATAGTCTCACTAAGGTTACCGAACAGTTGCAAGCTCTGACCACTGTTATGGCTAATATGGCTGTGCACCGTGCTGGGGGAGGCTCTAAGAATAAGAGGTGTGAGGACCCTCCGAACAGGTTGAGTGATGATATCCATGTCTTTGATGATGACATGGCTGAGTATGCTGCGGGAAGGATAGCCGGGTCTCAGGTAGAGTTACGAAAACTCCGGGATCAGGTGGAATTAGTTACCTGCAAGATGAGGGGTAAACATGAAGACCTGTTAGACTATGAGGCAATGAGTTTTTAGGAGCAGCTATGTAGGCACTACATTTTTGCATATAAGTCCCTGTGATGAGTCTCGTATGGAGACACTACCTCTTTAGTTGTGAAAGCCGCGGGAAACGAACGTTGGAAGGGTAAAGTTAGAAAAAGGAATTTCTGTTGGATTTTATCTCGTTGTTTAGCTTCAGTTGCTTGATGGACTTCCGTTTCAAAGCTTACCTAAGGCCCAAAACCCCCATAGACCACTTACCAAAACCAAGTCAAACCAAGCCCATGCCCAAAGAGAGTGATTCACGCCCATGCCTTCTTTATTTAGGTATATGCACATTTATCACATGCTAAAATCTTGTAAAATCCTTACCTAAATAAAAGAAATCAAATCAAATCCCTACCAAATCAAATCCAATCACAAATCCAAATTAGGAGATCCATTCCTTGTTAGACACCAATTAGGAGATTCTTTCATATTAAAATTAGGAAAGTCTTCTCTCTTTTCCTATAAAAAGAGGCCGTCACCACCCATTCAAACCCTAGCACATATCCCTCTCTCAAGCACGTCCAAACACTTTGTGAAGCCTCCATCACACGCCCAAAGCCCTCCTTAAAGCCTCCATTGCCGCAACACCAAGCCAAGACACCTCCATTGCCGCATCTCCACTTCTTCACCAATCCCCTTTCACGCCCAAGCCTGAAACACAGCCCTCCATTGCCGAGTTCCAGCCACCATTCACAGCCCTAAAACACCTTAAAACAAGCCTCAAATACAGCCCCAAAGTCGCACAAAATACCCCCCATTCACAGCTCCAATTCAGCGCCCAAAATAGCCACTAAAACACCCCCACTGCACCTGTGAACTGCCGCAGTTCACCTTCTGTTCTGGTCAGTTTTTGTTGCGTCCTTAGCCCAAAAAACAGTCCTAAAATCACCTAGACACCATCCCAAAAACCTCCAAAAATTTTCCCTAAAAAATCCTTACAAACGCACCCCCTAAGCCTTCAAAATCACCCAAAACAGTCCACTAAACGTGCAAAACAGTGACCTGAAACGCAGCGACCAAACGGCAGCGAAACAGACTTAAAACAGCAGCCCAAGCATCAAAACAACGAGGGAAAATGTTGAACAAACAAATTGGAAAGGTATCGGATCATTCGCCCTTCCAACGGACGTGTAACGCCCTTTCTTGAAATGACAAAAGAGGTTAGACCTGAGGGCACCTTTTACTTATCTTCTTTATTTTTATTTTTATTTATTCTTGATAAATAATTGCATGAGAGTCATTTGAAGCATGATGTGATTGTTGGATGAGAGGGATATGTGTTCCCTTTTGTGGTATATCGGATGGAAACCCGGACGTAAATTCCGTAGCCGATTCCGAATGGACGTTATTGCGGTCTGCACTCGGGATACAATGCCACGTATCACTTAAGAGACACATATTTCTTCTCATCCAAATTTGTATTCAAGCATGTTATAGTTCTAGGTTGTTTATTTATTATTTTAAAGCATGATTTAGTTTAGTTTATTATTTAAATTTTCAAAGCATGATTAAGTTGTCTAGGCATGTCGTTTCTTTATGCATGATGTTTTGTTTAGTTTATGTTTATGTTTAATTGGTTATTTGTTCAGCATGCTCGTTGTGTTGTATTACGTGTTTACCGTTTAAAGATTTACTTTAAAGCATGCAAACTTAGATTAGGAATTAGCTAGATAAAAGCATGTTAGATCTAAGTACCATTGAGCATGATTATTGGGTAGAAACGATTGATTTATTGCACAAATTATACCATCACAAGTGACATAAGTAAGAGACCATTCTGAACCCAACGGTTTGAGGTCTTCCCTTGCGAGGGGTGAGTGCGGCCTTAAATCTTTGTCCCGGTTCACACCGGGTGGCGACTCCATTACTCTCTGGTTTAGTTCCCCGCGGACTACTCCGTACTCCCACTAGTGCCGCGAGCCTAGAACAGCATGCGTCTCCCAGGTTCTGTTGTCTATAGTCTGGCGACTCCACTGGGGATAGAGAATCGGCCCCGAAATCATGTCTTGTGATGTGTATAATTTGTGCTTTAGTTAATCATTTCTATAGTAGGTCGAAAGGTGTGTAATCAAAGGCATTGTTAAGGCTAAGTAATGGTTCGATGCCTTCCTTCACTCACTACCTTGTCATAAGGAAAAGCTGTGAAGACACCGAGATAATCATTACTTGTAGCTCATTGTGACAGACTAGTTTGGAAGACTCGTTGTTTATTCCTGACACCAAGCGATAAGAGCCTAAGGGGCTTGGGTACTTAAGAGAGCCTCGCTCCACCCTCCATCTGGGGAATCTACAATGGGAAATCCATTCGACAATTAGTCACACACAGTAACTCGTTGGCACGTACCGTAAGGTATAAAAAGGTGCACTCACTTGGTCGCTTGAACCCTTGAGTGGGGAGTCCTAGTTGTGGGTAATCCTTCGTCAAACGAGAGCCTTTGTCCACACCCCCGTAAACCCACACGAGAACTTTAGTAGTAGAACTAATAGTAGTTATTTACTTTATGTTTGTGTGTTGGACCACCGTTATTTGGACCGTTATTTGGATCCAGTTGGACCTTTTGTCAAAAGATGTGAACTTTTTGGGCCATTTAAACTGGGACAAGTTCGTGCCCTTTGACAGTTGGGCCAAAAGCTTCTAAAATGACGGCGAGCCATTTTGTGAATGGGCCTTTTACCATTTGAAGTCATTTAACCGTATCATCGCAAAGTGTAAACCTGTAGGGCCTTTTCAACTGGACAAGTTTGCACCGCGCGATGGTGTGATTAAATATTTTAAAATGATAATAGGCCAAGTAGTTTAAAGTTCTTTTTTATAAGTTTATTACATGCATCGCACACATATGCAATGACACATGGCCTTAAAGAGAGGCAACATAGATTCCCTTTGGGTTAGAGAAGCGGGCAGATTAGTCAAATGACCATCAGCAAATATGAGCGAATCCGTCAATGAAGGGTCTCAGATGGATCAGATTGAAGCAAATCTCGCCAAGATTACTGAACAGATACAAACTCTGACTGCTGCCATGACTAATATGGTTGTGCCCCGCGCGGCGGGAGGATCTGAGAATATGAGGCGTGAGGGGCCTCCAAGTGGTTTGAATGATGATGCTCCGGTGTTTGATGATGACTTGGCTGACTATGCCGCCGGGAGAATGGCTGGTACCCATGTTGAAGTGCAGAGGCTCCAAGATCAGATGGAGTCTGTCACCCGTAAGCTGAGGGGGAAGGATGAGGATTTATTAGATTATGATTCAATGACCTTCGAGGAACAGCTGCCGACATAGTTTAAAATGCCTGACCTTGCTAAGTTTAATCGAAATGGAGACCCGAGGGTTCATTTGCGGTAGTATGTCTCAGTGATGAGCTCGGTTGGCCTGTCTCAGCGCCAAGTCCAGAAGATGTTCGGAATGTCACTCGAGGGTGCACCTGTGGTTTGGTATCATAGCCTTGAGAAGAAGGTGAAAGAGGATTGGAGGGAGTTGGCTGATGCCTTCTTGAAGTAGTATGTGACTGACTTAGAGATTGACTTATCGCTCCGTGACTTGGAGAATACTAAGCAGAAGCCTGAGGAGAGCTTTAAGGAGTATGTTGACCGCTGGAGAAGCCAGCTTTTGAGGATGCAGACCAGGCCTTCGGAGAAAGATCAGATTAAGATGATCATCAAGGGGACTAAGCCCTCGATCTATGGTAAGCTGAGGAGAATGACCTTCATGATAGCAGATTTCTGACAGTTGAGGGAAACTGTCATGGATATTGAGGAGGAAGAAGCCGAGAACAGAAAGTTCTATGGTCTAAACATGAGAACTGTTGGAGGGTCATCAGGTACTAAGCCTGTCTCTACTGAGGTGGCCGCCGTCAGAAATCGGCGCTTTTCAAACCTGGGAAGGCCTTTGTCTAAAGTGTTGGAGAAATTGGCAAGGCAAGGACTTCTCAAACCCTTAGAACCTCGACCACTTCCTAACCCCCCACCACCACATTATAACATAAACCTTTACTTTCACTTTCACCAGCAAAAAGGCCATGACACTGACAGTTGTGGTCACCTCAAACATGAGATCCAAGACCTAATCGACTCCAGTAAAATTCCTGACCCTGAAAGAGACCAGCGAAACACTCACCGCAATCCCTTGCCCAATTATCACTCCGTCCCCCACCTACTTACATGATCAACTCTGGCTTGCCAGAAGACCTTGTCCTCCGAACCCTTGACCAAACAGCCTTCTGTCTGGGTATTTGGGACAGTAATAGTGAAGATGAGACTGAGCAGAAGAAGGATTTCGGAGAAAACTTCTCCAGTAGTGAGGAGGAAGAAGAGGTAAAAGGCATGACCCGGAGTGGGCGCTTTTACAGTGATACTACTGAAAAGGGGAAGGAAGTGCTGACAAATGGCCGAGAAGTGGCCGAGAATACTGAGCCTACTGAAGGAGACGTAGTGCTGAGGCAACTGGTGGTGGTTGTTTATGTAAGAGTTCAAATCAAAGTCCCAAGGATCACAAACATGCATAAAACGAGTTGAATACACAAAGGAGTAAGGCGGAATTCATACTCACATTGATGGGTTTAATGCTAGGAAGAACAGGACCAAAAATACACTGCATGTTACTGCTCGGCAGTGAGCTGCGAACAAGATGGACTGCTCGACGTGGGGGCTGCTTCCTCCTCCAAGAATCGGCCATTGAAGACCACCATTGAAGCTCCAAGCTTCAAGCTTTCCAAGCTCAAAGAATCACTTCCCTATCACCTATGTATGACCCAAGGTGTGTGCTAGCACTTGTATTCTTCATTTGCTTCTCAAATGCTCGGTCAAACCAGAACAAATTTGATGAAGAATCGGTCTTGAGACCGTGAGATGCAGAAGAAGAAAAGAGAGGGAGATAAAGAAGAACGTGAAAATGGGAGAGAGAAAAGTAAAGTGAAATAAAAATTGTAAAAGGTTTTTATATTTCTAAAATAAAGAAACCATTTACCAATTCTTATTTTTTTACTTTTTCATTAAATACTACAGTCAAAAATTAAAAAGCAAGAGTTGCTTTTTCAACTTCTACTTTTACTTTAAGTCACATCACATCACTTTAATAAAGTGACATGTTGTCAAGTCACATCACTCAAAGCGACAATTGATTTGACGATTGACGCGACTAAGGATTTGACGCTTGATGTGACTCGTGTGCCGTGCTCGAATTCGAAATGCGAATGCGCTCGCAATCACTCTCGGGCTCGGGTTCGCTAATTCCAAATTAACGAATTTTCCGTCGCGTCGTAATTAAGTGATTACGCCTAGCGAATTCACTATTCACGTCGCTAACGAATTAAAATCTAATTTTAATTCCGCGTCAAAATCCAATTTCGATTAATATATCGAATATATTAATTTTACCGATTAATTCCAAATTAATCGTTCTCTCTCTTTAATTAATATTTTATCCCAGATAAAATATCTCCGCAATTAATCCCAGATTAATTTTCTCTCACATCGAATTAATCCCAGATTAATTCTATCTCTCTCTTCTAATTAATCCCAGATTAATCAAAGTGCGAGTCATACGTCATCGGTGAATCTTCAGGAACCGACCCATGAGATCTCCGGATATGTTGGCAGTAAATACGATCGTCGGACTGTCCGAACACGTAAGTACCTCGTACTACGTTTATATCGATTTACAAGACAAGGTTGGCTTCTAGCAAAACGCCATGCCTACCCAATTCTCCAGAAATATTCTTACAGGAATATATAGATCTGTATCAAGCGTAGTATACCGTAGTATTGTGTATATCGGCCCAGTATCGGATAGTCACGTGCTAGGGCTGGGGCTGGATAAGTGTCTGCCCCGTCCGAAGCACATGTCGGATGTCTGGTAACATAGTCTCTATAATCGGATATTTATGACCTGGTCACAATATCCCGATTGGTTGCGCAACACTTAAGAGCACTAGTACCGTATCCTGCGTGACATCATCTCCAATATAACTGAAGTGATACTTCCGTCTTGACATCACACCCAATACACTACGACTCTCTGATAAACCCAAAAATGGTGTACACAGAACCGGTTAAAGCCCTGTACCACCAAGACCAAAGTCTACCGATTATCGCAAGTATTAGCGATGCAAGTCTCAGGTTAAGACTATACACACCTACCTTGATTTCGGCCTCCCATAGACACATAGTTATAATACCAATGGGATTCCGAGGGGTCTACCTAGAGCGAAGCTGTTTCCCATACCATCGGTGAAACACGACCTCCTATCGCACTTGCATAAGTATCCAATACTTATACATATGAGAACTATGCCGTTGTACCCTCACAACACACACAAGTGCAATACTAGCATATTCCGCATTATCGATGTCCAGTCTCGATAATACTCCGGCTAGGGACATTTAATGATTAATCCTTCGGGGATTGATACTGTCTCATATCATCTAAATCCAGGAACTAATCATATAGACCTCTCTTCATTTATACATCTATGGTGATCTAATCACAAATGATGAGAGTGCAATTTCCTTGTCACATAGTTAATTTGTACAACAACACCGTGATCTATACAAATAGTGACGCTATGGGTCATATTATCCAACAATCTCCCACTTGGCACATAGCCAGTCACTCGAGTGTCTAACACCCGAACTATGTACAATTCGCTCAAATTGCTGAGGAAAGGTTTTCGTCAGCGGATTTGCTTAATTGTCGTCTGACGCGATTTACACGATCATCACATCGCCACTATGTATGATCCGAACGAATCAGATGATATAGAAGTATATATCTGGATCGTCGATGAGACCTTTAATTCTTTAGCCTATGCTGACGCCTAGCTCAGCGGCTAACAGAACTATATCTAATCTAATTAGATTTATTATCGATCCAAATAGCTTCTATTGCTGCCTCAGCTGCAGTAATAATCCGCATTTGTTGTTAATTCGGTAACAGTTATCTTGCTCGGAAGATTTCCAGCTCACTGTCCCAGTGTTCAAACTTTATAGTACCGCAGTATATACCGGTTTGGAAACTTGCAGCAGTGATCCCAGTCACTTCAAGTTCTCCATCTTCATAGTTTAAGACAACATCTTTAGTTCTCTCAGATACTAACAGATGTTCTTTAATCTTCAATCCAGTGACTATCACTTGGATTGACCCGATTGTGACTCCATATGCTCAAAGCGTATGAGACACCAATACAAGTACATTTTAAATGTACAATTTCTCAGAGAGTGTTACCAACTCCAAATCTAGCCCAGTAGATCTTTATTCCTTGAATAAAGGTTGTTACTCCCCAGAATTCTACGGAGAATTTCTTATGAAAGCCAAGCTTTCACCGATTGTTTTATGGGAATTTCATTGTCAGTGCCCTCTCCCACTAACCTCCTTATATACACAAGAATCATTTCGTTTTGAGTCAAATCATAAACCATTATGATTATTTCAAAACGTCAGTTCCAAGAACCTTACGCTTGCTTCAATCCAAACATGGATCGAATAACCCGCAAACCTTGTTTGTCGATTATACAAAATCGTCAGGATGTTGAAAGCATCCTCCAAAAGGTTTCCTTTTCAGGAAAGCGATTTTGATCTGCAACTGACACATTTCATAAATGAAATATGCAGTTATCAACAAGCATCTTCAAAATGGATTTACCATGGCAACAGGTAAAAGGTTGAACCGTTATTAACACAATGTTGATAACGATACCTTTCCGTCAAAAGCCCTGCTTTGTACGTTGGTATGTTGCCTTCCATGTATGTCTTCCTTGAAGACGTTTAATGTACCATAGGCACAATGCCTTGTGGTACAACAACTAGTATCCAAAATAGTTGTTAAACATGGAATCCATTCCGGACTCATGGCACTTTGCCATAATAGGGAGTCGATACCTTGCATCACTACCTCATACGTAATCAGTTGGTATACCTTAAAAGATTAACATCTTTATGAGGTGAGATCAGAAACCCATACCCCAGGTTGTTTTCTGACTCTCTCTGATCTACGCGGTTTCTTGTGTATTTGAAGATTAATGGTATAGATTCATCATTGATGAACTATTTGTGTTCCATTACAGACCTTGTGCCTTGAACAGTATTACTCCGATTTTCATCGAGTATCACTATCCTCCCACTGACAACTGCATATCGGTATTCCTCTTAGGAAAACCGCATGGTGAACAACAATCACATTGTTCTCATGTGAGATTTATAAGTACTATACTTATGGTTTCCCTTAGGATAACCTATATTGGCACTTATCCAATTTGGCTCCTTAGTTTGGTATCATCCAAACGTTATGCCTAGCATACCCAAATTGTCAGGAATGAGAAACCTCGTTTCTTTCCTGTTCATATCCTATATGTAATCTGTAAAACAGATTTATATGGAACCTTGTTCTAAATAAGTTATTGCACTGTTAAAACTTATCCGTTGAAGGAAATGGCAGCTCAGAGCGACTCATGATTAGCCTTATCATGTCTAACATGATTCGGTTAATCCGTTCGGACACACCGTCTAACTGACGTGTCTCGGGAGGAGTCCTCATATGAAAGAATACCGTACTCTTTCATGTATATACGAAACTTACTGCTTAAGTATTTTCCATTACGGTCTTACCGTGGCGGAATAATACTATAGCCGATCTGTTTATTTACTTCGTGTCGAAACTTTAAAGTTTCTGATTTGTGTTCTTCAAAAAAACACATAACCATAACGTGATGCCACATCCGTTAAGGTCACGAAATATTCATGTTCACATCTAGCCTAGCTAGATATGGGCCCACTAACTTCACCATGAATGGGGCTAACAGATCGGTGGCACTTACACTATTACCAATCAAATAGTATTTTAGGTACTTTACCTAATAAACTAGATTCGCAGACCTTATTTGATTAGTCAAATCAGTTCTAGTATCCACTCTTCAAAAGTGTGGATATACGAGTCTAATTAAATTGTGTCCTAGACAACAATGCCACAAATAAGTCTCTATTGATCAAATCAATTTGAGCTATTTATTTGTCAATTTATATGTTTGAGATTTTATTTATATTTAAAATATAAATTCTGTTATTTACATCTAATGTATTTATCTCAGTATCATCTTTATATAATAAAACACTCAGTGTTCTATAATATAAAGGTTTTATCCGCAACGGATTAAACACTGATAAAGAGATAATGTCTCTAGTCAAACTAGTTACATTATAACAGTTCCTAATTCAAGTACATACCCAAAGGGTAGTTCCTAAACTTAGGTATCTACGGTCGAAACAGCGACTTTCGTCCCGTTTCCGATTCGCAGAGGAATCTCATCTTGAATTCAGTATCCTGCTCAAAGCAGATTCTGAATATCAATACATATATTTTATGTACCACACTAAGTATTTAAAATCTAATTTCAATACTAGCTGTGAACATAACTAAGACAAACATTTTTAAAGTTAGAGCCTCGCCCTTTCTTTAATTCCTTCGTGTCTTCCATATCCAAATGGTAGTCACTTTGGGATATGTCAATTATCCTTTTCAATATTTTAGGAACCTTAGGCCAAGCCTTGGTTTTTAGAATATTGAAAGGAATGTGCACCTCGTGCTACATGCCCAATTGCAAACTTTGACTTTACTGAATAGTCAATTAATTCTCCAAGAATTATAAATTGTAATTTTAATACTTCTTAAATCCAAAATTAGATTTATGACAAGTATATTAAATTAAGCATTAAAGTCATCATCACAAAAATCTTCCAAAGATTTTATGCTCTACTTATCTTGCTTAATTTTGGGCTTAAGGTATAATGAGTTATTTTATCAAATAAAGTAACCTATTATTTATTCCCAATTTGAAAATTAAATCATTTAAAATATTTTAATCCTAGATTATATTTTAAATATCCAACTTTTCAATTTTATCTTGATTACAATAGTCCAACTATTTAATCAACGATTAGTGGTACTTTATATTATATTGATTATAATAGTCCAACTATATAATCAAATATAATCCAAATTAATTAACCTCAATTACATTGATTACTATAATCCAATTATAAAATCAACTGTAAACTGAAATTAATTAATTCAAATATATTGATTAATATATCCAATATATATAATCAAGTATAATACAGTCCAACTGTTTATTAAAACAACAATTTAAATATTAGTCTAACTAACATTTAATCTAACGACGAAATAATTTAAATGAGCGCATATGGCGAGTAATTGAACGAGTATTGCAAATTCAATTCTTGCCTCCCACTATTTTTCGTCGAGCCTCTAACCCTCTGTCGAGTACTCGGGAAACCGTGTTTCCTAGTGGGCTAGGATCCCGTTAAATATCACACAATCTTGACTTTGGCCAACAAATTGTATGATAATTAACTAGGTAGATCTCGAAGATCAATTGGATCTCATCCAACTCCTAGATCCAGTAGGTGGACATCCAAGTCCTAAACATATATCACATATATGCCTATATATCCAATATATACCCTAACCTATTTCCTCTGAATCAACTAGGCCTTGGCTTTGGCACAACAAACCTAGTGATCCCAGTCAAGCGCGGACCCATTGACATGGAAGCTTCGTAATCAATGTCAATGGACAAGAAGTGGTCTTGACTTTGGCCAACAAACCACAACTTGGACACGACACCGATATGGAACAAAGCCTCGTGATTAAAACACATCTTTGATGGACAAGGGCTTGACTTTGGCCAACAACCCCTGCCAATCTCGGATCTTGAGTAAGAATCACTCAATGGAAGGAAAAACGCATGATATTTAACGAGGGTTTTTCGCGTGCAAATTGGCTACCAATTTAATTATCTTTGTTAAGGTCTCATCATCATACACCCTTAAGCATGCATTCTAAACACATAATAAAGCGAGTATGAAATAAAAATAATGATATGCGGATGGATATTTTACATTGATCCTAGATCGAATCTCTCACTTTCTCTCTCCCGCTAGCACTTGTATTATTTCTACCCGTTACACTACACTTCTAAAGAAACCTCTTTTACATGGAGGGGAATAGGTGAGAAGAGAATACAAAGAAATATGAGATAAGGCTGGACACGCAGGTCCAATTTAATAAATAAAATTTATTACAATTTCCAAAATTGCCCAACCCGACTAATATCCATCCGATATGCATTATTCAACATCATAACCATGTATTCATACAAGCATGTTATCAATCAATCAATCAAATTAATTAATCTTGATTATTAGTGATCATCCATGTTCAAACAAAGATTTGATTTTGTTCGAGTCAAACTCGTTTTGCGAACACGTACTCAAAGTACGATTTCTACGAATTAAATTAAATTACATAATTAAATCCAATTGAATACGTATTTAATTCTAATTCATTATTTAATTCCAAATTAAATATTACACCTTTATTAACGAACCTTTACGACTTAAATTCCAAATTTAATCGCAACGGGTCTCAAAGCCCGATTAACATCTAATGTTTTATTTAATTAAAGTCCAATGGGCTTTTAATTAATTTCTATAGGCGTGGACTTTTGGTCAACTCGGGTCAAACCGAACAACCAAAATCCAATCCGGGAGTTACCCCATAAGCCTTTAAATTAATTTTGGCCCATTAGGCCCAATTAAATAATTAAGGTCCATTAAGTCATAATTGGACCTTTTGGATTCGGTTTTGGGCCTAATTGGATCCAACCAAATTTTCCTAAAATCAACTTTGTTACAACAAAGCCCAAAAGCCCAATTACAACCTAACAAGCCCAATTTCCAAAATCAAGCCCAAATTAATTAACTTATAAAATTCCAAATTTCACAATTAATTAACCTAAGTGTAATACACAATCAATTACCCAATTAACATTTCTAAAACATCAATTAGCCTAATTAATCATGCACTTTTACAACCAAATAGTGTCCAACAATTCAATTAAAATCAAACCCAATTACATGCTTTCAAGTCTCGGTAATTAGGGGTTTTTCAATTCGATTCGGTTTCAATCCAATTGAATCCACAATCATAATTTCCCAAATCAATTCAATTCATCCAATGAATTAAAACAAAAAAATCACAATAAATTTCATGTTCCTTAAGATTCGGCCAAGCCACTTTAAAAGGGAAAAAATGTTCTCTAAATCAAAATTCAATCCAATTGAACTTCAAAACAACATTAACCAATGTTTTTAAGTCATCCAATGATCAAACAAAACAAAATTACCAAGACATTAGGGTTATGCAATTTTCGGCCAAGCCTTCAATTTGGGGAAAATTGAATCCAATCCAATTTCATGAAATTGATCACACACAATCTCAATTAAACATGTTCTAAGCATACTAAACATCCAATTCAATTAAAACATGCTCAAAACATTTTACCCAATTTCAAGTTATATGTTCAACCTAAAGAATGAATTGGGGAAAATTGATCTAATCCAATTTTCTTGAAATTGATCATGCACAACTTCAATTCAACCTCATTTAAGCATACTTCATCAAACAAGTCAACCAAATCATGCCTAAATCGAGTTTACCCAAATTAAAGTTTTGACCAAAAAATAAGCAAATTGGGGAAAATCAATCCAATCAATTTTTTTTATCAAATTGATTACATATAACTCAAATTCAATCAAATATAAGCATTCTTAAAGAATCAATTTGTCAGAATCAAGCTAAAATCAAAAAGCCCCAAATTTGCTCAAGAACCCTAATTCGGTTTTATGCATCAATAGCTCTGATACCATTGTAAGAGTTCAAATCAAAGTCCCAAGGATCACAAAACATGCATAAAAACGAGTTGAATACACAAAGGAGTAAGCGGAATTCATACTCACATTGATGGGTTTGATGCTAGGAAGAACAAGACCAAAAACGCACTGCATGTTACTGCTCGGCAGTGAGCTGCGAACAAGGTGGACTGCTCGCGTGGGGGCTGCTTCCTCCTCTAAGAATCGGCCATTGAAGACACCATTGAAGCTCCAAGCTTCAAGCTTTCCAAGCTCAAAGAATCACTTCCCTATCACCTATGTATGACCCAAGGTGTGTGCTAGCACTTGTATTCTTCATTTGCTTCTCAAATGCTCGGTCAAACCAGAAAAAATTTGATGAAGAATCGGTCTTGAGACCGTGAGATGCGAAGAAGAAAAGAGAGGGAGATGGAGAAAACGTGAAATGGAGAGAGAAAAGTAAGTGAAATAAAATTGTAAAAGGTTTTTATATTTCTAAAATAAAGAAACCATTTACCATTCTTATTTTTTTACTTTTTCATTAAATACTAAAGTCAAAACTTAAAAAGCAAGAGTTGCTTTTTCAACTTCTACTTTTACTTTAAGTCACATCACATCACTTTAATAAAGTGACATGTTGTCAAGTCACATCACTCAAAGTGACAATTGATTTGACGATTGACGCGACTAAGATTTGACGCTTGATGTGACTCGCGTGCCGCGCTCGAATTCGAAATGCGAATGCGCTCGCAATCACTCTCGGGCTCGGGTTCGCTAATTCCAAATTAACGAATTTTCCGTCGCGTCGTAATTAAGTGATTACGCCTAGCGAATTCACTATTCACGTCGCTAACGAATTAATTCTAAATTAATTCGTTCGCCCGAATTAAAATCTAATTTTAATTCCGCGTCAAAATCCAATTTCGATTATATATCGAATATATTAATTTTACCGATTAATTCCAAATTAATCGTTCTCTCTCTTTAATTAATATTTTATCCCAGATAAAATATCTCCGTAATTAATCCCAGATTAATTTTCTCTCACATCGAATTAATCCCAGATTAATTCTATCTCTCTCTTCTAATTAATCCCAGATTAATCAAAGTGCGAGTCATACGTCATCGGTGAATCTTCAGGAACCGACCCATGAGATCTCCGGATATGTTGGCAGTAAATACGATCGTCGGACTGTCCGAACACGTAAGTACCTCGTACTACGTTTATATCGATTTACAAGACAAGGTTGGCTTCTAGCAAAGCGCCATGCCTACCCAATTCTCCAGAAATATTCTTACAGGAATATATAGATCTGTATCAAGCGTAGTATACCGTAGTATTGTGTATATCGGCCCAGTATCGGATAGTCACGTGCTAGGGCTGGGGCTGGATAAGTGTCTGCCCCGTCCGAAGCACATGTCGGATGTCTGGTAACATAGTCTCTATAATCGGATATTTATGACCTGGTCACAATATCCCGATTGGTTGCGCAACACTTAAGAGCACTAGTACCGTATCCTGCGTGACATCATCTCCAATATAACTGAAGTGATACTTCCGTCTTGACATCACACCCAATACACTACGACTCTCTGATAAACCCAAAAATGGTGTACACAGAACCGGTTAAAGCCCTGTACCACCAAGACCAAAGTCTACCGATTATCGCAAGTATTAGCGATGCAAGTCTCAGGTTAAGACTATACACACCTACCTTGATTTCGGCCTCCCATAGACACATAGTCATAATACCAATGGGATTCCGAGGGGTCTATCCAGAGCGAAGCTGTTTCCCGTACCATCGGTGAAACACACGACCTCCTATCGCACTTGCATAAGTATCCAATACTTATATATATGAGAACTATGCCGTTGTGCCCTCACAACGCACACAAGTGCAATACTAGCCTATTCCGCATTATCGATGTCCAGTCTCGATAATACTCCGGCTAGGGACATTTAATGATTAATCCTTCGGGGATTGATACTGTCTCATATCATCTCAATCCAGGAACTAATCATATGGACCTCTCTTCATTTATACATCTATGGTGATCTAATCACAAATGATGAGAGTGCAATTTCCTTGTCACATAGTTAATTTGTACAACAACACCGTGATCTGTACAAATAGTGACGCTATGGGTCATATTATCCAACAGTTTAATGGGTGAGGGGCCGTGTTTATTTATGGGTTTTGTGAGGAGTCTGTGAGGGTCAGCTCGTGAGGAAGGCTTAGGGTTATTCACTTTGTTTGTTATCATTAGTGAGAGAGGAGGAGAGAGAGGGCGTGATTGGAGGGAAGAGAGTGAATGGTTTTTTAGAGAGAGATGAAAGAAGATAGAGAGGAGAGAGTGAGAGCTTTGGGGTTTAGAGTTGTGTGGTTCTTAGGGTTTTCTATTTTTTTAGTGAGGCCGTGAATGAGCTTCCCTAGGTTTTGGTTTGTGTGTCCTTTTATAAGAGTGGATTAGGGTTGTCCTTATATAGGTAGGAATGGAGATTGTGTGATAATGGGGAAGATTTAATTAGTTTGTTATAAGGAAATGATTTCTTTAGTTTAGGAATGTGATTTATTTAGTTTAGGAAATGGATTTATTTATTTTACGAATGAGATTTGATTTGATTTATTTAATTTAGGCATGTGATTTGATTTGATTTATCTAATTTAGGCATGTGATTTCTTTAAATTATGAAGGTGATTTATGAGATTTGCTTTGATTTGTTTAATTTAGGCATGTGATTTGATTGGATTTATTTAATTTAGGAATGGGATTTATTTAGATTTTAACATGTGTTTAATGTTTTGGATCTTTTTTAGAGGGGATTTGGTGGGCTTGGGTGTGTGGAGCTTGGTTCTTTAGTGGACTTGAGCGTGTGGGTTGGTGGTGTGTGGGCTTGGGTGTGTGGCTTGGTGTAGGTTGCGGGGATTTTGGGCCGAGGATAAATTTTAAAATAGAGATCCAATGAGCGAACACGAGGCTAAACAAACGAATTAAATCCAACAAGGTATTGATTTTTGAATTTCCCCTTCCGACGTTCGTTTCCCGCAACTTCCACAACTTATTGGGTAGTGCCTCCATACGAGACTCATCATCAGGACTTATGCAAAAATACAATGCCTACAAGCGCTAAGCGTGAGAAGAAAACAGAGCGCAAGGCTGGGACGCAGAGCAGCGATAATTCAGAATGACATGTCTCTCCAATCCCAGGCTATCTTTATTTCTTTTATGGAAAACGGTGGTCAGGTCCATTTGTGATCACTCAAGTCTTACCACATAGAGCTGTTAAGTTACTGGATCCCAATACCAACAACACATTCAAAGTTAACAATCAGCGTGTCAAGCACTACTAGGGAGAATTAATTGAGCGATAAAAAAAAAGTGTCACACTTTCAGATCTAGTATAACGTTCAAGTAGCAACGTCTAGTTGACGACGTTAAACTTAGCGCTCGCAAGGAGGCAACCGATGCAATCTTTGTATATATTGTGATTTGGTGTGATTTAATTTTGTGTATTTAGTTTTTGTAGATTCAAGATGGAAGAAGTTCTCGCAAATCTTCACAAGCAATTTCCTTATCTCCCTCAAAATTCTCTGATGAAAGTTTACAAAGCTCGCTTGGAAAGGATGAGACTACTGACGATCCATGGTATTCTTAATGACATTCGTTGGGTAATCGAAGCACGAGTTCGATTAGTAGGTGAGTATTCTGATTCTTATACTTCTTATTTACCTGGATTTGGAAGAAGCACCTATTCAAATAAACATAGAGCAAAGCAAATGGGTGTTTGTTTTAAATGTGCACGTTGGAATTGTAATACCCGTTGTCGTTCATTAGGAATGGTGTCTGATAATCGCGATGATGACCAGTGCTTACACACGCGTATAACGCAAGCGCACGTATCGTTCAAGTAGTATAAAAATATCGATCCCACAAGGACTTAATTCATACTGTTGTTACTAATTATTGAATCTATTTATTTAAAAGTATCTAATTATAGGGATAAGGGAATGATTGCTTTAGGTTGGTTGAAAGTGGATTTGCTTAATTAAAATAAATCAAAAGACACAAAAGAAAATACCAAGGAAAATAAATAAAAAGACTCAAAAGATCTAGGGTCGTGACTCCACACAATATTTTCCTAAGGATGAATTGACTCTCTTATCTATGTGTAATTAATTAATTTGCTAACCTGGAACACGAAGTTATGCAAAAGCCTCTTCCGATGGTCTGACGCAAATACCCAGTATAACCCAATTGAACCATATTCCTATGTCAACCACATTACCTGGATTCATTAAGACCAAGTTCCACTTATGGCTACCCCCGCCCGACAGGTATATGTCTATCATGTAAGGAAATCTATTAAAGGTTTATCTATCCTCAAGGAAGATCGTGGGCTATTGAGTCTAAGGCTGAAACCTAAAATCCCTACGTCTAGTTCATTTTAAGTTTACCCCATCAATCTTATTAATAGCCAGTTAACAAGACGCATTAAGATTAAGACTCAATAAACAAACTAAAGAACTACCAATAAAAAGAAAATCAATTATTAAGTTTGTGTATTGTGTGTCATCACTTCCCTCGACTAAAAATAAAACACTGGGGTTGAGGGATCCACATTTACTATTTATAATTTAGACATCTCCCTTACTATAATACAGAAATTAACCGTGAAATTACCCATCAGCCATAAAGGCGGTATCTTCATTAAATTAGATTTTAATTAAGTCCGACCAGCCATAAAGACGGTATTATTATTTGTCCATAAACCAGCCATATAGGCGGTAATTATCTGTCACCTAAAGACCGGCCATATAGGCGGTGCCACTTTATACCAAATAAATAAAACCAGCAATTAAGTCGGTAATCCTTTTAATTTGAATTATAATTCCTATATTATAAATAAGGGAGATTAATCTAAATTAAAATAATAAATGCTTCACCCTTCCCCCATTGGAAATCTAACTACAAAACATAAAAGAAAAGAAATGAAGAAGAAGAAGAAGAAGAGAAACTACTACTATTACTGAAAATAAAAATACATAAATTAAATTACTAAAAATTAAACACACAAGATGCAATCCTTAAATTCCTTACAAAATCTTAAGGAAAGAATGAGAATTACAAATGAAATGGCTTGGTATTTATAGAAAAACCTAAAGGCTTCCACCAATTTCTCCACCAATTACTCTATAAATTGCTCCACCAAACACTCCACCATACATGCCACCAAACATGCCACCAAACACTCCATCAAACATGGCACCAAACATGGCACAAAAAACTCTTGCATGTTTGATGGAAGTTTGACAATTTTTATTTTTTTATTTTATTAATTTAATTTTATATTTTGTAAATGACTATAGTAGATACACAAAATATATAGTATTGTTCATCAATTTCGGCCATGAAAAATTCGGAATTCGAAATTATTTTCACTTTCAAAGTTGTAGATCGTCGGGTCTTCTTTAATCTGCAACTTGAATCAGCTCAATCGAACAACGGACGAAAACGTTAAGGCAAAAATATAAAAGTTGCGCAAAATTGGAAATTTTGACTACACTTCGTGACGCGTATAGTAAAATTTCGTTTTTGACCATTTTTCCTCCGGATTTCATCGTTTTAACCCCGAGTTGATTCCATTAAGTCTCAATATTATTTTTATCTGCAAAATAAACAAAAACACATCAAAACATTCATCAAACTCGAGAAACTATACAAAATATTAGGTTAAATGAGTGGGAAATAGTGATATAAATACCACTCATCACACCCCCAAACCTAACATTTTGCTAGTCCTCGAGCAAAACACAAAATAAAATAGTAGAAAAATAAAATTAACTAAGCCACTTTCGTAGGGATCATGGTTGCATTTAGCGTATGCAACAAGCCTTTAAACCCCTAGGTGTCCCTAGTGGACGAGTTGTAGTCTCGTGAGGGCTTACAGCAATGATACCCACAAACATTTTATAAAAGTAAAAAGTTAGAAAAAACTAATGCACACAAAAGCAAAAAGACAATAGGAAAGAGAATAAAGAAGCTAGTGACTATCAGGTGAAACTTCTACTCCAAGTTACTAGTTGTTTTGTTTCATTCTAAATTACTGAATAAGTAAATTCTCCGATTTTAATTACCATTCTCCATATACACAGCTAACAAAGTATTAACCAATTTATTTTTGCCCACAACAGTAGTGTAGTTGATAAAAGAGTAATATCTTTGTCCTAAAGTTCTATCAGATTTCACACATTTTGTAGCAATGTAATAATTTTTCTGATTTTTCTGATTTTTTCTTTTTTTTTTTCTGAATATTTTTTATTTATATACAATATCTTCAGTCGATGTAGCGAGCTTTGGGTCGATGGCTCCCAAACCAGTTGGTTTTAGGGCACCAGGTGTTAAGACACCCCTAAGGACTTAATTACTCAGACTTAAGATATAAATATATTTATTCTGCAACATCTTTGATCCATGTAGCGAGCTTTGAGTCGATGACTCCCAAACCAGTTGGTTTTAGGGCACCAGATGTTAAGACACCCCTACAGACTTAATTACCCAGATCTCAGATAATTTTTTTTTATTCCATCACTATTTGGGATGCTTCCTCCAATTAAACTAGAGCACGGAATATTACAAACTTTTCAATTACAGCTCATGTCCGTATTTACTATACATATTGATAATATCTGCCAACCTAGCATATGAAGATTCATTTTAGTCTGTTTTATGGAGAACTTACAAATTAAATAATTTAAAAGGAAATAAACAAAAAATATCTTGTTTCGATAATAATTTACCTTTTAGTCAAAACAAAAACGACAAAAACGCAAAATATTTTTGTAATTTTTGAAAAAATTTCAATTTTTTTGTATTTTTCGAAAAATTTTGAACTAAAAATAAAAATAACACATAAACTAAAAATAAGATACTAATCAACTAAATCCCTCCCCCAAACCTAACTGAGACATTGTCCCCAATGTCTTAAATGGTAAAAGAAGAGTTTAGAAGGTAGTATCTGGTTAGCTGAAAATCAAAAATTTCACCGATTAAGATCTATGTCCAATTTACGCTTCTTACCACGATCGCTGTCTTTCCAGTTCAACTTGGAGAGAATAGGGTCTTTTTTTAGTTCAAAGGCTAGGATCTGATCAATTAATTCTTCGGCCTTCGTCGCAGTCAGGAAAATATCATGTACCGATTTTGTGACGAAATCATGTCTTTTGGCCTCTGTAAGAAATACAAACAGAAAATCGAAGAAATGCTCAATGTTGAGTAATCCAATGGGCTTCCTATGAATGTTCAAGTGCGCCCATGATGCCACTGTGAATATCTCTTCAAATGTTCCGAGCCCTCCTGGTAATGCAATGAACGCATCAGTAGTATTGATCATCTCAAGGAGTTGTTCGGACATCCCCGAGACAATACGTTCATCTTCATTTGTTTCTCCGATTATGTGTTCGTCTGCCAAAGTTCTCAGAATGATTCCCAAGACATGACCGCCACATTCCTGAACGACTTTTGAAATGCATCCCATCAATCCAAGATTGCCACCGCCATATACTAAGTGCATGTTTCGTTCTGCCATAACTCTGCCCAATTCCTTTGCAGCCTCAATGAACTCTGGTTTATTACCAGTGTTGGATCCACAGAAAACACAGATTCACTTGAATCACTGCTGTGAAGTTGCTTCCATTTTCTCTCTCTTGCTTGGATGTATATATGAGTGTGTTGAAGAGAGAAATGTAGGGCTGAATTTATAGAACTTGAAAATAGGTGAGTAATAATTGCACTAGTATCTGCCAAATGACAATTATTAGATGAACATTAAAATAAATCGTGAAAAGTCAAAAAGTATAAATCGTGTCGGTGAAAATAAAAGAAAAGGACAAAAGAAAATCAAATCAAAGCAATAATTAAGGCAACAGAATTGTGTACTCAATAAGCCACTCGCTTGGTATAAATTCATTATGATGCGTCTCAAGAATTCATTTCTTACTCAGCCATCTCTAATGATTTAGCTCTCCTCTTTGCGATCACCAAAACATCATTCCTTCTGTCTTAAAATGCTCCATTTGTGCTTTTACCTGAAATACTAACACACAAAATTAAAAAGTTCACACAAAATATAAAAATGAAAATTACAACAAATTACATGGGTTGCCTCCCTGCTAGCGCTAAATTTTACGTCTTCAGTCAGACGTGACTGAAATCCATCTGTCAATGAGGTTTTAGCATCGTTTTGGATGTCCAATTACAGACAATCCCATGAACGTTGCTTTTGAAGGGTATCTTCCAACGGTAAGGTAGCAGAAATTTTTTGTCTCATTTAGTGCTCGTGCCATCTTTTTAAACTTTGTTGCTCCAACAAATCCTGCAAAGAAAGAAAGAAAATCAGGAGGTCTTGTATGGTGCTTGACTTGGAATGGGAGTTCCATTCTGTCAAGCTTCTGGGTGATATCTTTAGATAGTATTCCCCATAACAGTGATGTTTTGCCTGAATGCTTTGGATCTTCAATAAGTTCAAACATTTTTTCCTCCATTTGCTCTGCTTCTTGTTCCACCTGAGGATGAAAAGATGAGTCTGACATTAGGTCTTCATCCTCTGATTCGGGTGAAATGAATGGCTCGGGTAGATCTTCTTCAAATATCATTGCAAAATAATCTCCAAGATCTTCATTTTGAGGATACAGAATTCCATCCCCAATTTTTGATGCTTTTGGTACAAATATTTCAGCTTCATCCTCGTCAGAATCTGAATAATAGAAATCAAATCGAGACTTTGCCGATTCAGGTTCCTGAACTGATACCTCTGGTTCCTGATACTGCTCAGCCTCATCTTCTGTTAAAGTGTCATCGTGAAATGTTTGGTACTCTAAGGCTTCATCTGAAAATGATTCTTGAGGTATGTAGCTCTGGTTTTCTATTAATTGTCTGATCTGATCTATCATTCTCTGTATGGATTCTGCGTTACTCTGAATTTGTGCATCAAATCGAGCTACTTGTTCTTTGAACATGTGAATCAATTGATCTTCCTCGGATGGTTCTGGTTCTTGATAAGGATCGAAGGAAGATGGTGGATAAGATGGAAAATGTGATGGTTCTTCGTACCATGAATGATTTTGATAGCTCTGCCACCCTGGATTGTAGTTGTACTCGCAAAAATCTATTGGGTGGCTACCATTACATATGTCACATCTCTCCATTGCGTTCTGATGAGCAAATGTAGTATTACTTGGTTCTGGCATCCAGTGATAGTCGTTAGGCTGTACAACAGGCCTCAGAAAACCGGACTGTTACTCCCAGATGTGGGGTGTATCTTCTTGTAAAGCAGGTAATCTCTCAATCTCCCAGTAATATTCCATTTCAACCACCTGAAAAATAAAAGAAAGAAATAAAAATTACAAATAAAAATAAAGAAAATTAGATACAAGTAAATTAGATAGCTTTAAAATTAATAACTCAAGAAATATAAGTCCCCGACAACGGCGCCAAAAACTTGACTGGTGCTTACACACGCGTATAACGCAAGCGCACGTATCGTTCAAGTAGTATAAAATATCGATCCCACGAGGACTTAATTCCTACTGTTGTTACTAATTATTGAATCTATTTATTTACAAGTATCTAATTATAGGGAGAATGGAATGATTGCTTTAGGTTGGTTGAATGTGGATTTTCTTAATTAAAATAAATAAAAAGACACAAAAGAAAATACCAAGGAAAATAAATAAAAAGACTCAAAAGATCTAGGGTCGTGACACCACACAATACTTTCCTAAGGATGAATTGACTCTCTTATCTATGTGTAATTAATTAATTTGCCAACCTGGAACTTGAAGTAATGCAAAAACCTCTTCCGATGGTCAGACGCAATACCCAGTATAACCCAATTGAACCATATACCTATGTCAACCACATTACCTGGATTCATTAAGACCAAGTTCCACTTATGGCTACCCCCGCCTGACAGGTATATGTCTATCCTGTAAGGAAATCTATTAAAGGGTTGTATATCATCAAGGAAGATCGTGGGCTATTGAGTCTAAGGCTAAAACCTAAAATCCCTATGTCTAGTTCATTTTAAGTTTACCCCATCAATCTTATTAATGACCAGTTAACAAGACGCATTAAGATTAAGACTCAATAAACAAACTAAAGAACTACCCATAAAAAGAAAATCAATTATTAAGTTTGTGTATTGTGTGTCATCACTTCCCTAGACTAAAAATAAAACACTGGGGTTGAGGGATCCACTTTTACTATTTATAATTTAGACATCTCCCTTACTATAATACAGAAATTAACCGTGAAATTACCGACCAGCCATAAAGGCGGTATCTGCATTAAATTAGATTTTAATTAAGTCCGACCAGCCATAAAGACTGTATTATTATTTGTCCATAAGCCAGCCATATAGGCGGTAATTATCTGTCACCTAAAGACCGGCCATATAGGCGGTGCCACTTTATACCAAATAAATAAAACCAGCCATTAAAGCGGTAATCCTTTTAATTTGAATTATAATTCCTATATTATAAATAAGGGAGATTAATCTAAATTAAAACAATAAAAGCTTCACCCTTCCCCCAGCGGAAATCTAACTACAAAACATAAAAGAAAAGGAAGGAAGAAGAAGAAGAGAAACTACTACTATTACTGAAAATAAAAATACATAAATTAAATTACTAAAAATTAAACACACAAGATGAAATCCTTAAATTCCTTAAAAAAACTTAAGGAAAGCATGAGAATTACAAATGAAATGGCTTGGTATTTATAGAAAAACCTAAAGGCTTCCACTAATTTCTCCACCAATTGCTCCACAAATCGCTCCACCAAACACTCCACCAAACATGCCACCAAACATGCCACCAAACACTCCACCAAACATGGCACCCAACAAGGCACCAAACATGGCACAAAAAACTCTTGCATGTTTGGTGGAAGTTTGACAATTTTTATTTTTTTATTTTATTCATTTAATTTTATATTTTCTAAATGACTATAGTAGATACACAAAATATACTGTATTGTTCATCAATTTCGGCCATGAAAAATTCAAAATTAGAAATTATTTTTACTTTCAAAGTTGTAGATCTTCGGGTCTTCTTTAATCTGCAACTTGAATTAGCTCAATCGGACATTGGACGAAAAAGTTATAGCCAAAATATGAAAGTTGTGCAAAATTGAAATTTTGACTACACTTCGTGACGCGTATAGTAAAATTTCGTTTTGACCATTTTTCCTCCGGATTTCATCGTTTTAACCCCGAGTTGATTCCATTAAGTTCCAATATTATTTTTATCTGCAAAATAAATAAAAAAACATCAAAACGTTCATCAAACTCGAGAAACTATACAAAACATTAGGTTAAATGAGTGAGAAATAGTGATATAAATACCACTCATCAGATGACAAAATTAAATTCATTAGGGATGACTTGAGTAAGGAGTCTTTAGATGATCTATCTTTGACTCTTGAGACGCATCCCAGTGAATATGTTCATATTGCCATTCGCAAATTACATACACAATTTCTAAAAGAAAGACAACGGTTAAGTCTGGGGAATCTGACTCAAAAATACCCTGTTTGCCAATTTATAAGAAAAATGGATGGGAATCTTGTCCCTGACTCATAGACGTCAATCAAGCCGTTACTTTTCTTGTACATATTATATCTCTTTGTCTTTTCCTAATAATTGTTATTTGTTTTGTTGTTTTCTCCGACAGGATCCAGATCTTTTTGACTATCACGAATTATTTTACTGTTTAACTAATAATTCTCATTTGGCAGGTACTAGTGCTATTATTTTACTCACCTTTTTTAGGTGTTATAAATTCAGCCCGTCATTACATTTTTGAAGGCATCCATAATTAAGAGAAACAAAATCCATGAAAGTATTAATGGAAGCTACTTCAAGAAGACGAGTTGAGAACATTTGTGTGTTTTGTGGTACCAGTGTTGGCATTAAGCCAATATTTGTAGCAGTAGCACAGGAATTGGGTCGAGTCATTGCTGAACGTAATATGCACTTGATTTACAGCGGAGGAAATCTTGGACTTATGGGGATCGTTTCAAAGGCCGTACAGGAAGGAGGCAGTCCAGTTTTGGGAATCATCCCAAAACCTTTGGCAGAAACAAATCTCATTGGACCATCAAACAGAGAGGAATTGATCGTGCAGAATATGTCCGAGAGATTAGTAGAGATGATTAACAGAGCTGATGCGTTCATTGCTTTGCCAGGAAGTTTAGGCACATTGGAGGAACTTTTTACAGTACTATCTTTGGCGAACCTGAACATACACCAGAAACCACTTAGATTACTTAATGTTGATGGATTCTATGACTTTCTTTGTGTATATCTTGGTGACGCTATGAGAAATGGTTTTGTGTCAAAGCCTGTCAAGGAACTCCTCTTCACTTCCAGATCTGCCAATGATTTACTTGATCAAATCTTAGCCTTCGAACCACAAGTTGACCCTATCCTTTCAAAGATCAAATGGTCCGAAGATGATCGTGGTAAAAAACGTAAGATAAATATGGATCTGAACCTTTAGTTTTCTGCATTTCAGCTGATCAGGTACTAATTTCTAAACTCTTCTTCTACTGTTTAAGACATTGGGGATAATGTCTCAATTTGGTTTGGGGGAGGGAACTAGTTAATTAGTATCTTGTTTTTAATTTATGTTATTTTTAATTTTTCTCGTAACGATGACTTTTGTCTGCTGTTAACATAGAGAAAGTAATCATTAATTATCTTAGAATTTAATATGCATAGAATTGAATATTTTCCGGTTGTTGGTTTGGGATGTGAAACCCTCAACTGAGTAATGACCGGCGTAATCACATGCGTATAACGTAAGCGCACGTATCGTTCAAGTAGTATAAAAATATCAATCCCACGAGGACTTAATTCCTACTATTTTTATTAATTATTGATATTAATTATTTACAGGTATCTAATTAAGGGAGAAGATAATGATCGCTTGATTGGTTGGTTGATTGTGGATTTACTAAATAAAAAAATAAATAAAAACACAAAAGAAAATAATAAGGAAATAAACAAAAGACATAAAAATCTAGGGTTGTGATTCCACAAAATATTATTCTAATGATGAATCGATTCTCTTATATATGTGTAATAAATTAATTTGCTAACCTGGAACACGAAGATATGCAAAAGCCTCTTCCGATGGTCAGACGTAAATACCCAGTATAACCCAATTAATCATACTCATATGTTAACCAAGTTACCTAAATTCATTAAGTTCAAGTTCCAATTATGGCTACACACGCCCGACAGGTATATTCCTATCCTGTAAGGAAATCTATTAAAGGGTTATCTATCCTCAAGGAATATCGTGAGCTATTGAATCTAAGGCTGAAACCTAGAATCCTTTTTTCAAGTTCATTTTAAGTTTACCACATCAATCTTATTGGTGATCAAACAACAAGAAGCATTAAGCTTAAGATTCAATAAACAAACTAAAGAATTACCCATTATATAATTAAATCAATTATTAAGCTTATGAATATTGTGTTTCATCACTTCCCTAGAATAAAAATAAAATACTGGGGGTTGCGGGATCTACCTTTACTAATTCTAATTTAGAAATCTGCCTTATTATAATATGAAATTTATCAATGATATTACCAACCAACCATATAGGCGGTTGACCGGTGCATTCACACGCGTATGATGCAAGCGCACGTATCGTTCAAGTAGTATAAAAATATCGATCCCACGAGGACTTAATTCCTACTGTTGTTATTAATTATTGATACTATTTATTTACAGGTATCTAATTGAGGGAGAAGAGGATGATTGCTTTTGGTTGGTTGAATATGGATTTGATAAAATACTTAAAGACAAAAAAGAATATACTAAGGAAAATAAAAGAAAAGACTCAAAGATCTAAGGTCGTGACTCCACACAATATTATTCTAAAGATTAATTGATTCTCTTATATATGTGTAATAAATTAGTTTGCTAACCTGGAACACGAAGTTATGCAAAAGCCTCTGTCAATGGTCAGATGCAAATACCCAGTATAACCCAATTGAACCATATGTCTATGTCAACCAAATTACCTGGATTCATTAAGTTCAAGTTCCAATAGTAGCTACCCACGCCTGACAAGTATATGTCCATCCTGTAAGGAAATCTATTAAAGGGTTATCTATCCTCAAGGAAGATCGTGAGCTATTGAATATAAGGCTGAAACCTAAAATCCCTATGTCTAGTTCATTTTACGTTTACCACATCAATCTTTTTGGTGATCAGACAACAAGAAGCATTAAGCTTAAGACTCAATAAACAAACTAAAGAATTACCCCTAAAAAGAAAATCATTTATTAAGTGTGTGGATATTGTGTTTTATCACTTCCCTAGAATAAAAATAAAATACTGGGGGTTGGAGGACCCATATTTACTATTCCTAATTTAGAAATATTTCTTACTATAATATAGAATTTATCAGTGATATTACCAACCAGCCATATAGGCTGTATCCTCATTAAGTCAGATTTTAATTAAGTCCAAACAGTCAAAAAGGCGATATCATTATTTGTCCATAAACCAGCCATATAGGCTGTAATCATCTGTCACCTAAAGACCGGCCATATAGGCGGTGTTACTTTATGTCAAATAAATAAAACCAGCCATTACGGCGGTAATTCTTTTAATTTGAATTACAATTTCTATTTTATAACTAAGGGATATTAATCTAAATTAAAATAATAAAACCAGCCATCCTTCCCCAGCGGAGATCTAACTACAAAACATAAAAGAAAAGAGAAGAAGAAGAAACTACTACTATTACTGAAAATAAAAATATATAAATTAAATTACTAAAAATAAACACACAATATGCAATCCTTAAATTCCTTACAAAAACCTAAGGAAAGCATGAGAATTACAAATGAAATGGCTTGGTATTTATAGGAAAATCTAAAGGCTTCCACCAATTTCTCCACCGATTGCTCCACCAAACATGGCACCAAACATGGCATCAAACATGCCACTAAACATGGCACCAAACATGGCATCAAATATGGCACCAAACATGCAAGCATGTTTGGTGGATGTTTGAAAATTTTTTATTTTTTATTTTTTATTTTTTATTTTATTAATTTTATTTTATATTTTGAAAATGACTAAAGTAATTACTCAAAACACACTGGATTGTTCATCAATTTCGGCCATGGAAACTTCAAAATTCGAAATTATTTTGCCCTTTCAAAGTTGTAGATCTTCGAGTCTTCTTCAATCTGCAACTTGAATCAGCTCAATCGGATATCGAATGAAAACGTTATGGCCAAAATACGAAACTTGTGCAAAATTGGAATTTAGGACTACACTTCGTGACGCGTACAGTAAATTTTCATTTTTGACCTTTTTTCCTCTGATTTTCATCGTTTTAGCCCCAATTTGATTCCATTAAGTCCTAATATTATTTTTATCTGTAAAATAAATAAAAACACATCAAAACGTTCATAAAACTCGAGAAACTATAGAAAGCATTAGGTTAAATGAGTGAGAAATAGTGATATAAATACCACTCATCACACCCTCAAACTTAACATTTTGCTAGTCCTCAAGTTTTATGAATGTTTTGATATGTTTTTATTTATTTTGCAGATAAAAATAATATTGGGACTAAATGGAATCAACTCGGGGCTAAAACGATGAAATTCGGAGGAAAAAAGGTCAAAAATGAAAATTTATTGTACATGTCACGAAGTGCAGTCCTAAATTCTAATTTTGCGCAAGTTGTGTATTTTGGCCATAACCTTTTCATTCGATATCCGATTGAGCTGATTCAAGTTGCAGATTGAAGAAGACTCGAAGATCTACAACTTTGAAAGTCAAAATAATTTCAAATTCGGAAGTTTCCATGGCCGAAATCAATGAAAAATCTAGTATATTTTGTGTAACTACTATAGTCATTTTCAAAATATAAAATAAAATTAATAAAATAAAAAAATAAAAATTGTCAAACTTCTACTAAACATGCTTCCATGTTTGGTGCCATGTTTGATTGCATGTTTGGTGCCATGTTTACTGCCATGTTTGGTGCCATGTTTGGTGGAGCAATCGGTGGAGAAATTGGTGGAAGCCTTTAGATTTTCCTATAAATACCAAGCCATTTCATTTGTAATTCTCATGCTTTCCTTAGATTTTTGTAAGGAATTTAAGAATTGCATCTTGTTTTTTTATTTTTTGTAATTTAAATTATGTATTTTTTTCAGTAATAATAGTAGTTTCTTTTCTTCTTCCTTTCTTTTCTTTTATGTTTAATAGTTAATTTTTCCGCTGAGGAAGGGTGAACTTTTATTATTTTAATTTAGATTAATCTCTCTTAATTACAATATAGAAATTATAATTCAAATTAAAAAGATTACCGCCTTAATGGCTGATTTTATTTATTTGACATAAAGTAACACCGCCTATATGGCCGGTCTTTAGGTGACAAATAATTACAGCCTAAATGGCTGGTTTATGGACAAATAATGATACGGCTTGTATGACTGGTTGGACTTAATTAAAATCTGACTTAATGAGGATACCACCTATATGTTCGGTTGGTAATATCACAGATAAATTCTATATTATAATAAGAGAGATTTCTAAATTAGGAATAGTAAAGGTGGATCCCCCAACCCACAATATTTTTTTTATTCTAGGGAAGTGATGAAACACAATATCCACACTTAATAATTGATTTTCTTTTTATGGGTAATTCTTTAATTTGTTTATTGAGTCTTAAGCTTAATGCTTCTGGTTGTCTGATCACCAATAAGATTGATGTGGTAAACTTAAAATGAACTAGATATAGGGTTTTTAGGTTTCAGCCTTAGATTCAGTAGCTCACGATCTTCCTTGAGGATAGATAACCCTTTAATAGATTTCCTTACATGATAGACATATACCTATCGGGCGGGGGTAGCCACTATTGGAACTTGACCTTAATGAATCCAGGTAATGTGGTTGACATAGACATATGGTTCAATTGGGTTATACTAGGTATTTGCATCTGACCATCGACAGAGGCTTTTGCATATCTTCGTGTTCCAAATTAGCAAAATAATTTATTACACATTTATAAGAGAATCAATTAATCTTTTTAATAATATTGTGTGGAGTCACAACCCTAGATCTTTGAATCTTTTCTTTTCCTTAGTATTTTCTTTTGAGTCTGTTTTTATTTTAATTAGGAAAACCACATTCAACCAACCAATCAAACAATCATTCTCTTCTCCCTCAATTAGATACTTGTAATTAAATATTATCAATAATTAATAACAACAGTAGGAATTAAGTCCTCGTGAGATCGATATTTTTATGCTACTTGAGCGATACGTGAGCTTGCATTATAAGCGTGTGAATGCACTGGTCAAGTTTTTAGCGTGCCGAGGACATATTTTTCTTGAGTTATTAATTTTGAAGCTATCTAATTTACTTGTATATAATTCTCTTTATTATTATCTGTAATTTTTATTTCTTTCTTTTATTTTCAGGTGGTTAAAAAATGGAACAATATTGAGAGATTGAGAGATCACGAGCTTTACTAGAAGAAGATACACCTCAAATCTGGGAGCAACAGTCTGATTTTTTGAGGCCTATTGTCCAGCCCAACAATTATCACTGGATGTCAGAACCAAGCAATACTACATTTTCTCAACAGAACGCAATGAGGAGATGTGACATATGTAATGGTTACCACCGGAGAGATCATTGCGAGTACAACTACAATCCAGGGTGGCAGAGCTATCAAAATCCTTCATGTTATGAAGAACCATTATATCTCACAAAACCACATTTTCCATCTTATCCACCACCCACCTATTATCTTCAACAAGAACCAGAACCATCAGAGGAAGAACAATTGGTTGACATGCTCAAAGATTGGAACAAGAAACGAGATGAAAAGTTGGATACAATGCTTGAAACATGCCAGAAGTAATTTGAAAGTATTCAAAGGCAATCAGAATTCATTCAGAGACTGACTGATCAAACAAGACAATTAACAGAAAACCAGAGCTACATACCTCAATGAGCATTTTCAGATGACATAGATAAAGCCTTCGAGCACCAAGCATTTCATGATGACACTTTAGCGGAATAGGAGGCCGACCAGTATCAAGAATCAGAGGTATTAGTTCAGAAGCCCAAACCAGCAAAATCTTTGTTTAATTATTCAGAGTCTGATTCTGATGAAGAAGCTGAGCTCTTTGTACCAACTGTGCCAACGAGGGAGGATCAAACTTTCAATCCTCAAAATGAAGATCTTGGAGCATGCTTTGCAATGATGTTTGAAGAAGATCTACCTGAACTAGTCACATCAACCTCAGAGGATGAAGACCTAAAGTCAGACACATCTTTACATCCTTAGATTGACACTTATGGAGCATGCATTTCATAGATGACAGATGAAGAATTGAATGTGAAAACCCTAAATATATCTGTGAAGAAAAGGTGGAGTAAGAAGTAGAGCAAATGAGGGAGCAAATGTCTGACCTTATTGAAGATCCAGAGCATTCAAGAGAAACATCACTGTTTTGGGGAGCACAAATAAAATATATCGCCCAAAAGCTTGACAGAATAGAACTCCCATTCCAAGTCAAGCACCATATGAGACCTCCTGATTTTCTTTCTTTCTTTTTAGGAACCAGTGGAGCGAAAAAAATTAAAAAGGTGGCACAAGCACTGAATGAGACAAAATTCTTTTTGCCATTTTACCATTGGAAGAGACCTTTCAAAAGCAACGCTCATTGGATTGTCTTTAATCGGACATCCAAAACCACGCTGAAACCTCCTTAACATATATATTTCAGTCACATCTGGCTGAAGACAAAAAATTTAGCGCTAGTAGGGAGGCAACCCATGTAATTTATTGTAATTTATGTTTTCATATTTTGTGTATACATGTTGTAGAGTTTTTAATTTTCTGTGTTATTTTTGTAGGGAATTGAACAAACGGAGCATTTAAGGAGAAATGTGTTTGCAATCACAAAGATGAGAGCTAATTCATTACTGGTGGCTGAGTAAGGAATGGATTCTTAAGACGCATCCTTATGAATTTATACTAAGCGAGTGGCGTATTGCGTACACAATTTCATTGCCTTAATTATTGCTTTGATTTGCTTTTCTGTTGTAATTATCTTTATTTTCATAGACAGGATCCAGACTTTTTGACCTTTCACGATTTCTTTTGTTGTTTAGCTAACAATCGTCCTTTGGAAGATACTAGTGCTATTATTATTCACCCTTTTCAGGTACTATAAATTCAACTCATCATTGCACTTTTGAAGGCATCCATATTTGAGAAAGAAATATATAAAAAAAATGGAAGCCACTTCAAGAAGACGAGTTGAGAACATTTGTGTGTTTTGCGGGACTAGTGTTGGTGTTAAACCACTATACATAGAAGCAGCACAGGAATTGGGTTGAATCTTAGCTGAAAGGAATATGCACTTAACATATAGCGGTGGCAATCTTGGACTTATGGGGATCTTTTCAAAGGCAGTACAGGAGGGAGGCAGTCCAGTTCTGGGAATCATCCCAAAACCCTTGGCAGAGGCGAATCTGATAGGTCCATCAAACGGAGAGGAACTGATCGTACCAGGAATGTCCGAGAGACTGGTGGAAATGATTAACTGTACTGATGCTTTTATTACTTTGCCAGGTGGCTTGGGCACATTGGAGGGAATTTTTATAGTGCTAACTTGGGCAAACTTGAACATACACCAGAAACCGATTGGGTTGTTTAATGTTGAGGGATTTTATGATTTTCTTTGTGTGTTTCTTGATGATGCCCGGAGAAATGGGTTCGTGACAAAACCTATGAAAGAACTCCTTTTTACTGCCAGAACTGTCCCGTATCTAATTGACCAAATATTAGATTTTGAACCACAAATTGATCATATCCTCTCCAAGATAAAATGGTCCGAGGATGATCGTGGTAAGAAGCGTCGGATAAATCTGGATCTTAACCTTTAATTTCCTTTCTAGATGTAGCATTTCAGCTAAGCAAATATGATCTTCTAAACTCTTATTTTACTGTTTAAGACACTGGGGACAATGTCTCATTTAGGTTTGGGGGAGGAAATATTTGATTAGAATCTTGTTTCTTTTGTCTTATTTTTATTAGATTTTTAGTCCTAATATTTTTCAAAAAAATACAAAAAAAAAAAAAAGAAAAATTTTCAAAAAATTTTCAAAAATATTTTGCGTTTTTGTGTTTTTATTTTGACTAAAAAGGTGAAATTAGTGAGAGATAGCTGTGTAAGGAGTTTCTACTTCTGATATGTATTTCAACCCATTTTCGAAACAAGTTAATTTTTATTTATTTCCTTTTAAATTATTTAATTTGTAAATTCTCCATAAAACTGACTAAAATGGATCTTCATATGCTCAGTTGACAAGTATTATCAATATGTATAGTAACATACGGACATGAGTTGTAATTGAAAATTTTGTAATATTCAGTGCTCTAGTTTAATTGAAGGAATCATTTATAAATGGCAATGGAAAAAAATGTGAAAAAAAACGTCTCAGATCCGAGTAATTAAGTTCGTATGGGTGTTTTAACACCTAGTGCCCTAAAACCAATTGGTTTGGGAGTCATTGGCCTAAAGCTCGCTACATGGATCAAAAATATTAGAATATATATATATATATATATTTGAAGTCTGAGTAATTAAGTTCATAAGGGTGCCTTAACACCTGGTGCCCTAAAGCCAACTGGTTTGGGAGCCACCAGCCGAAAGCTCATTACATAGATGAAAGATATTGCATATAAATAAAAAAATAAAATCAGAAAAAGAAAGAAAAATTATTCCATTGCTACAAAAAGGTGTGAAATCTGATAGAACTTTATGACAAAAATATTATTCTCTTATCAACTACACTTGTGACTGTTGTGGGCAAAAATGAGTTGATTAATATTTTGTTGGCTGTGTATATGGAGAATAATAAATATAATCGAAGATTTTACTTATTCGGTAGTTTAAAATGAAAGAGAACAACTACTAACTTGGAGAAGAAGTTTCACTTGATTAGTCACTAGCTTCTTTATTCTCTTTTCTCTTGTCTTTTTATTTTTGTGTGCATTAGTTTCAATACCTTTTTACTTTTGTAAAATATTTGTGGGTATCATTGCTGTAAACCCTCACGGGACTACAACTCGTCCACTAGGGACACCTAGGGGTTTAAAGGATTGTTGCATACGCTAAATGCAACCGTAATCCCTACGAAAGTGGCTCAGCTTAATTTATTTTTATGTTATTTTATTTTATATTTTGCTCGAGGACTAGCAAAATGTTAGGTTTGAGGGTGTGATGAGTGGTATTTATATCACTATTTCCCACTCATTTAACCTAATATTTTGTATAGTTTCTCGAGTTTTACGAACGTTTTGATATATTTTTATTTATTTTACAGATAAAAATAATATTGGGACTTAATGGAATCAACTCAGGGCTAAAACGATGAAATTTGGAGGAAAAAAAGGTCAAAAATAAAAATTTACTGTACGCGTCACGAAGTGCAGTCCTAAATTCTAATTTTGCGCAAGTTTCGTATTTTGGCCATAACTTTTTCATTTGATATCCGATTGAGATGATTCAAGTTGCAGATTATAGAAGATCAAAGATCTAAAACTTTGGAAGTCAAAATAATTTCGAATTTAGAAGTTTCCATGACCGAAATCAATGAACAATCCAGTGTATTTTGTGTAACTACTATAGTCATTTTCAAAATATAAAATAAAATTAATAAAATAAAAAAATAAAAATTGTCAAACTTCCACCAAACATGCTTCCATGTTTGGTGCCATGTTTGATTTCATATTTGGTGCCATGTTTGGTGCCATATTTGATTCCATGTTTGGTGCCATGTTTGGTGGAGCAATCGGTGGAGAAATTGGTGGAAGCCTTTAGATTTTCCTATAAATACCAAGCCATTTCATTTTTAATTCTCATGCTTTCCTTAGGTGTTTACAAGGAATTTAAGGATTGCATCTTCTTTGCTTATTTTTTATAATTTAAATCATGTATTTTTATTTTCAGTAATAATAATAGTTTCTTTTCTTCTTCCTTTCCTTTCTTTTATGTTTAGTAGTTAATTTTTCCGCTGAGGAATGGTGAAGCTTTTA
Source organism: Zanthoxylum bungeanum (assembly GCA_019454045.1). Lineage (NCBI taxonomy): Eukaryota > Viridiplantae > Streptophyta > Magnoliopsida > Sapindales > Rutaceae > Zanthoxylum > Zanthoxylum bungeanum. The sequence goes on along the minus strand of SKCR01010917.1, from coordinate 52,151 downwards.
TTATTTTAATTTAGATTAATCACCTTTAATTATAATATAAAAATTATAATTCAAATTAAAAGGATTACAGCCTTAATGGCTGGTTTTATTTATTTGACATAAAGTAACACCGCCTATATGGCCGGTCTTTAGGTGATAGATAATTACCGTCTATATGGCTGATTTATGGACAAATAATGATACCGTCTTTATGACTGGTTGGACTTAATTAAAATCTGACTTAATGAGGATACTACCTATATGGTTGGTTGGTAATATCACAGATAAATTATATATTATAATAAGGGAGATTTCTAAATTAGGAATAGTAAATGTGGATACCCCAACCCCCAGCATTTTATTTTTATTCTAGGGAAGTGATGAAACACAATATCCACACTTAAGAATTGATTTTCTTTTTATGGGTAATTCTTTAGTTTGTTTATTGAGTCTTAAGCTTAATGCTTCTTATTGTCTGATCACCAATAAGATTGATGTGGTAAACTTAAAATAACTAGACATATGGATTTTAGGTTTCAGCTTTAGATTCAATAGCTCACGATCTTCCTTGAGGATAGATAACACTTTAATAGATTTCCTTACTGTAACATCCCGCCTAAGCTAGGATGCTACCGGCAGGAGACAGGAAACCCATCTCCATAAGCCTCTGATTCTGACAAAATTTCGGCATGATGTATGCAGAACATCATGCAACTTGGCTTATAGCCAGCACCCAAGGACAACCTGTTAAGCAACTCAAAACATATGCAAACATCAACTAGGCCTCAGGCCTTAACTCAATGATCAAATATAAATACTTGGCCTCCGGCCATAACTCGAAAATAAAACTATGCTATTACAACATTTACATATGAGATACCACTATAAGAACATATACAAAGGTCATGAGGACCCATAACTCAACCCATGACTCAAAGACTCCATTGACTGCAAATGGGGCGATCCACTGTCTTCAAAGTCTTCACCGAACTTCTGCTGGTTCTATATGACTGCTACTGACCTGCAAAACTACAAACTTTTGTGGTGTGAGTCATAATGACTCAGTAAGTAACCATGCTCATAACTTGAGCATCAAACACATACAAAGTCTAACTCATGTTTCTATATTAACCTAAACCGTTTATGTGACCAAACAAACATTAACAAATCTGATTTAACTTTATAACTTATATCCATTTTATTTCCACATTACTTGCTTCTAGATTTTTCATCTGAACACACACCTAAGTACTTTATCTTCTATTAATTACGTCCGTATTAATCCTTCATATTAAATATGTCAAGTTTTACTTTACTAACTAACAGATTAAGATCCATTTCACTTCTGATGTGCTACTCTGATTCTTCTCTTTACCTTTTTGAATACTCTGAGCTAGTTTAGATTTGACAATTATAATAGCTTTCTTTCTTTTTCTAACATGAAATATCATCAAATCGGTCAACTAAAGGATTATTCATATCAATCATTTAATCCAAGTGTACATATATATGTTATCACTTCATCATCATTTCGTATTCTTACTACATGTTCTTTCTAAGTAAGCATGTAACTCATACATGCAACATTGATACATATACATTTAGATAAGACCATGCTACTATGCATTCGCACTTTACAACGTGATACTTCTATATGAACATACTCTACATAAAGTTAATCATATATGCATACTGATGCAGGCATGTCACAAATATTTATGTCTACTAAATACTTTCAAATGATAGCTAAGATGTATGATTTATATACATAACTTGTGAACTATACTCTACTTATCATGTAATGCTTTCATAAAAATACTTCTTGAAATCTTTTCTGAAATGTTGTTTTCGGAAAACTCTTCCAGAACACTCCTTCCTGAAAGTTTCTTTCTGAAAACTCTTTGCTTGAAAACTAGTTTCTACTTTAAAATTCTGAATCACTCGTAAAACTGATATTTCTGAAAACTTTCTTTTCTAAATAGCTCTTTCTGAAAGCTGTAACTGAAAACTAAAGTCTGAAAAACTGTTTCTAAACTCTGTTTCTGAAAACTGTGTACTATAATCTGCTTTCTGAAATCTAAGCACTGAAAATCTGAAAACTGTGTGAAATCTGAAATATGAAATCTGGAAACTACTCTATGCCCAGGAAAACGACTCAACTGTGCATCTCTGAAACAACTATAACTGAAAACTGAAAAACTGGTTTTTAATTCTATTTTTGAAATCTTGTACTAAAAGACTGAAATCTGAAAACTGAAAGTCTGAACTTTTGAAAACTGAAAACTTCTCTATGGCCATGAAAATGACACAATTGGGCATCTCTGAAACCGGTGGTGCTCTATGCCCAGGATAACGACTCAACTGAACGTAGAGCCCCATGTTCAGGAAAACGACTCAACTGGACATAGCCACCATTAGAGTGCAGGTACACGAACCTAAGCCGTCATCTTGACTCTCTATATGTGCACATGTCTCTAAATCCGTCAATTCCATCTATATCTCTATAACAGTTGCATACTGGGGTGAGTTTTTACCTCATGCCCCGAAAAATATAAAACTGCGAATAAACTTTTAAGAACTTAAATCAGATCTCAAACTGTAAGGAACATCTCTTTCAAAAATATTTGAAAATTATTCTTTGTAATATTGAAAACTATTTTTTGTAATACTTTGAAACTTAAAAATATTTTTAGCTTCAACTTGACTTCTAAAAATCATAACATATATGTATACGTATACATTTCTTATACTAACATCCATGTACATGCATTGAGTCATGTATGTCCATAGTACACTGAAATTATTCATTTACATACACCCCTCTAAGCATACACAAAACTTATCTTTATATTCTATAAACTTATCTATCATGCTTAAACTCATTACATACATGCTACCAAAATTGCATCGATCTACATTGGCATACTGAATTCATTCTCAAACTAATACACACACACACACACACACTTACTATATACAAGCTTACTTATTACCTCATGCAGCTTACATACTTTTACTTATCTATATGTACATTCATGTTCTTGTTTTTGTATTCTTCTACGTGGATTTGTACGTAAACATTTACCTCATTATAAATTATAATACTTGAATGCTTAAATCTCATACCCTAGGGTGTAGCTTCTACAACCCCCAAACCCAAGTCTCAAATATATTAGGTTTATCAGTATTTACTCACACTTCATGTATACGCATATACTTTGTCATTCTTATACTTTTCAATCTAAAGCTTACTATATATATCTTTACCTCTATATGATCATGCTTATCTTTTTCTCATACACATGCTTATAGTTGCTTGTTCTTATCTATATGTGTATATAAATACACCTGCCTCTTTTTCCTACATTCATCTTTATATATATAAGTTTCATGCATATAACTATATACAACTTTATTATATTAATAATTTCGAACAAAATTAAATCTCTTAAGTATTCGTATCATGAGTTACTTAACTGGTTTAACAGACACTCCTAACCTGGGTCCGATCTGTCAAAATAAGTAACAAAACACGGTCATAACCGCTATTTGTGGAACTCTCAATTCATCTATACTAAACTTCCGGACTTTCCCGAAATACACGAATCCTCTCTGATTCTACCGTTCAAACTTCATTACTATAATATATACTATTCTAAACTAGCTAGATGGTTCAGATTCTCATTTTACGCGTTTGTGGTAAAACTTGCGGAAAAATTTTCACAAACGCTACGGAAGGGTCTCGAACCCTCCGAACTTATCCAGAATTACTTAATTACCCTCACAATATCATATTTATATAATCTTCATGATTACGGTCATCTACGTTCTGTTGCGTGAGAAACTTTATTTTACCAAAAACTCGCTAATTCTATCGGATCGATCTAATCTATTCCGTTTCTCCCCGGATTCTACCACATTTATCGTTTTAACATATTAAAACACATCCAATTCACTTCATGCTAATTCCCTAAACTACGGAACTAATAGAAGCATCCGAATATAAATCATTACACTTTAAAATAATAAATTCTAAATGGAGAGTCGTATCGAAATTCTGAGGCTATATTCGAACTCTCATCGGCCATACGAACGCGCTGGTGTCATCGGAATTCTGATCGGAGCTACTGTTCACATTAGGTTACTATTCACACGTGACTTTCTTCATCGTTTCGTGTGTAAACGGCCTCTGTTCGGTGAAATTGACTCCTCATACTCGTCGAGGGCTTCGATTTGGTAGGTGGTTCGGGCCGTGAAACGGACCGACAAGCCGGGATCGGATGACCCATGCTGCGCCCTTCTCCTCATTCTTGTCGCCGTTCCCAACGTCCTCTAGACCATCGCCGGCCACCGCCAGATGCGTGGTGGCTGGACGTACCTTTCTGCACTGGTTCACAGGCTGGCGGTGGCCAGCTGGCCACCGGTGCAACCAATCTCTCTTTCTCTCTCTCCTAATGTTTTCTCTCTATTTTTATATTCTTATTCCTTTTTTTTGTGTAAATGCTTGGTAAAATAATAATAATAATAATTACAAATATCAAAATCCAAAAATTACTAAAATGCCCCCACTTATAAGGGTAATTTCGAAAATCTTCACTTTTGAAGCCCTTCTTGCGCGATTCTCGAAATATGCTCAACGCAAAAGTTGTTCGTCTCTGAAAAAAAAGTCCGATGGTTCAAGAACCAACTCGATCAAAGTTTGTTTGCTAATTTTGTGCCTAAAACTGTAAACTTTACGCGTATATTAAATATCTCGTAACTATTTCCTTGAGACGACGCGTCTTCTGATACGACAACTCTTCACTTTATATTATTCCGACTCATATGACATCGTTTGAACTCTTATTCTTCGTTATCATCATGCTCCAAGACTATAACATCAGTCCGGGAATCTTCTAGAACAGTCCCAAAAATCTGGGATGTTACACTTACAGGATAGACATATATACCTGTCGGTCGGGGGTAGCCACTATTGGAACTTGACCTTAATGTATCCAGGTAATGTGGTTGACATAGACATATGGTTATATTGGGTTATACTGGGTATTTGCATCTGACCATCAACAAAGGCTTTTGCATATCTTCGTGTTCTAGGTTAGCAAACTAATTTATTACACATTTATAAGAGAATCAATTAATCTTTTTAATAATATTGTGTGGAGTCACAACCCTAGATCTTTGAGTCTTTTCTTTTCCTTAGTATTTTCTTTTGAGTCTGTTTTTATTTTAATTAGGAAAATCACATTCAACCAACCAATCAAAGAATCATTCTCTTCTCCCTCAATTAGATACATGTAAATAAATAGTATCAATAATTAATAACAACAGTAGGAATTAAGTCCTCATGGGATCTATATTTTTATACTACTTGATCGATACATGCGCTTGCGTTATACGCGTGTGAATGCACCGATCACATGTGACACTGGTAACAATCCCCACTTAGACTGTTCCATGTTGAATCTTTTAAACACTTTGTCAATGTATGTGCTCTGGGAGAGTCGAAGCAGCTTTCTAGATTTATCCCAGTAGATTTTTATTCCTAAAATAAAGGCTTCTTCTCCCAGATCCTTCATGGAGAATTTTAATGAAAGCCAAGCTTTCACCGATTGTAGCATGGTGACCAGCATAATCACACGCGTATAACGCAAGCGCACGTATCGTCCAAGTAGTATAAAAAATATCGATCCCACGAGGACTTAAAACCTTTTGTTATCAATTTATGAAGTTAAATGTTTACAAGTATCCAATAGATTGATTGTTTGATTGGGTGGTGACTTTTAAAAATTAAAAATTAAAACAAGTAAATAAAATTACGTGAAAGTAGATTTAAGAAAATCCAAATTTATAAAACTATCTAGGGTTGTGAATCCTTCCAATATTATTTAAAGATGAAGTGGTTATCTTATAGTTGAGTAAAATATTGATTTATTAACCTGGAACACTAAATTATGTAAAAGCCTCTTCCGATGGTCAATTACAAATACCTAGTATAATCTAATTGAACCATATGTCTATGTCAACCAAATTACCTAGATTCATTAAGATTAAGTTCCAATTATGGTTACCTCCGCCTGACAGGTATATTCCTATCCTGTAAGGAAATCTATTAAAGGGTTATCTATCCTCAAGGAAGATCGTGGGCTATTGAGTCTAAGGTCTTGAACTTAAAATCCATATGTCTAGTTCATTTTAAGTTTACCTAATCAATTTTATTAACGGCCAGTTAATTAAAAAGTATTAAGATTAACTCTCAATAAATAAACCTTTATATTACCCAAACTATAATTTAACCCTTTATAAACCGGTGATATTGGATTTCATCACAACCCCAGATAACTGGCTTAGTTACGACATATATTTACGGGTAGTAAAAACTTAATTAAAATAAAAGACATAAAGTAAATTGCTGAAAATTAAATACTGAAAAGTAAATAAAGTAAAAGCAAAAAGTTAAAAGTTAAAAGTTAAAATTTAAAAATATAAAATAAATTACTGAAAGTAAATTGTTGAAATTAAATAAAGTAAAAGTATAATAAAAGAAAATGCTGGGGTTAGAACATCAACTTTTATTACTACTATTTTAGATATCTCCCTAAATATAATATATTAACTTTGCGTGATAATTACCAACCAGCCATATAGGCGGTATCCTGATTAAGTCAAATTAATAATTAATTACCAACCGACCAACCAGGCGGTATCCATATTTAGTCACGTTAAAACCAATTTATAATTAATTACCAACCGGCCAATATAGCGGTATCCTCATTAAGTCAGGTCTTAAATAGCTTATATATTATATTTAAGGGAGATTAATCTAAATAGTAATAATAAAAGCTTTACCTTTCACCCCAGCAAAGGAGAATTACCTCCTCATTGCTTGAAAAATAAAAACTGCAAAAGTAAAGAAAGAAAAGGTTTGTGCGTAAAAGTAAATTGTGGAAAGTAAAAACTGAAAAGTAAAGAAAATAAATTGCGAAAGCGGAAATTAATTACTGAAAGTTATAAATAAATAAACAAGATACAATCTTTTATTTAGTCTTCGAGAATTTCAAAGAAGAAAGTATATGATTTTACAAATGAAATGGCTTGCTATTTACAGGAAAAATTTTGCCTCCTTCAAATCATCCATCAAATTCTCTACCAAATCCATTATTAATTTCTCCACTAATTACTCCACCAAATCTATTATTAATTGCTCCACTAATTGCTTATCATGTTTGGTGGTGATTTGATAATTTTTATTAATTATTTATTAATTTATTTTTTGCTTTGAAAATGATTGAAAATTACTTTAATAATTACACACAACACACTTCTGGATGGTTCATCAATTTCGGTCATGAAATCTTCATAATTCGAAAATATTTTGTCTTTAAAAGTTGTAGATCTTTGAGTCGTTTTTAATCTAGCACTTGAATAAGCTCAATCTGATATCGGAGTAAAAAGTTATTTCCAAAATACGACAGATGCGGAAAACTGGAATTTCCAAAACTGCACTTCATCAAAACGCCCTTTCAAGTTTCCAATCTCAAAAATTAAAATATCAAGTCCACTAATTGCCCTTATTTGACCCATATTTCGTTCTAAATGATTTCATTGAGTCCTGATATTATCTTATCTGCAAAATAAACTAAAACATATCAAAACGTTCATCAAACCCGAGGAACTAAACAAAATATTAAGTAAAAGGGCGGAAAATATTGATATATTTTCCGCTCATCACACCCCCAAACCTAACATTTTGCTCGTCCTCGAGCAAAACAACAAAATAAAAATAAAATTAAACTAAGCCACTTTCGTAGGGATCACGGTTGCATTTAGCGTATGCAACAAGCCTTTAAACCCCTAGGTGTCCCCAGTGGACGAGTTGTAGTCTCGTGAGGGTTTACAGCAATGATACCCACAAAAGTTTTAAAAAAGTAAAAATGAAAGTAAAACTAATGCACACATAAGCAAAAAGACAAGAGAAAAGAGAATAAAGAAGTTAGTGACTAATCAGGTGAAACTTTTACTCCAAGTTACTAGTTGTTTTGTTTCTTTTTAAATTACCGAATAAGTAAATTCTCCGATTATATTTACCATTCTCCATATACACAACCAACAAAGTATTATTCAACTCATTTTTGCCCACAATAGTCACAAGTGTAGTTGATAAGAGGGTAATATTTTTGTCCTAAAGTTCTATCAGATTTCACACCTTTTTGCAGTAATGAAATAATTTTTCGGATTTTTCTGATTTTTTTCTTTGATTTTTTCTCTATTTTTTATTTATATACAATACCTTCCGTCTATGTAGCGAGCTTTGGGCCGGTGGCTCCCTAACCAGTTGGCTTTAGGGCACCAGGTGTTAAGACACCCCTACGGACTTAATTACCCAGACTTCAGATATATATATTTTTACAGCATTTTCGATCCATGTAACGAGCTTTGGGCCAGTGACTCCCAAACTAGTTGGCTTTAGGGCACTAGGTGTTAAAATACCCTTACAGACTTAATAACTCGGATCTCGGATGTTTTTTTTTACTCCATCACTTTTTGAGATTCTTCCTCCAATTAAACTAGAGCACTAAATATTACAAACTTTTGAATTACAGCTCATGTCTGTATGTTACTATGCATATTGATAATACCTGCCAACTTAGCATATGAAGATTCATTTTAGTCTGTTTTATGGAGAATTCACAAATTAAATAATTTAAAAGGAAATAAACAAAAGCTAACTTATTTCGAAAATGGGTTGAAATACGTATCAGGAGTAGGGGTGGGCATCGGATCGGATCCGATCCGATCCGATCCGATTCGATCCGATTTGATCGGATCGGATCGGATCCGATTCGATTTGTAAATCCGAACGAATCCTGTTGGTCTGGTTCGACGAATTTCGGATCGGATCGGATTTTATCCGATCCGATCCGATCCGATCGAAAATTTTTTTTTTTTTTTTTTTTGCAAAACGCCGTCGTTATATATAAAAAAAAAAAAAAAAAAAAATCGATCGGATCGGATTTTATCCGATCCGATCCGATCCGCTCGATTTTTTTGACTCAAACCCACCGAATTCGGATCGGATCGGACCAATCCGATCCGAAATAGGATGATTTCGGATCGAATCGGTCCGATTCGATTCGATTCGAATTCGGATCGAACCAATCCGATCCGATCCGATCCGATCCGATAATTATCGGATCGGATCGGATCGAGTTCGATTGTTTGATTCGATCCGATCGAATCAAACAATCGTGGGCATTTCGGATCGGATCGGATTCGGATTCGGTCCGATCCGATCCGAATCCGATAATGCCCACCCCTAATCAGGAGTGGGCACTCCTTACTCATCTATTTCTCACCAATTTCACCTGTTTAGTCAAAATAAAACAAAAAAACGCAAAATATTTTTATAATTTTTGAAAATTTTTCAATTTTTTTGTATTTTTCGAAAAATTTTGGACTAAAAATTAAAAACAACAAAAATTAAAAACAAGATACTAATTAACTAAGTCCATCCCCCAAACCTATATGAGATATTGTCCCCAATGTCTTAAAAAGTAGAAGAAGAGTTTAGAAATAGTACCTAGTTAGCTGAAATTCTACACGAAAATTAATGGTTAAGATCCAGATTAATCCGTTGTCTCTTACCACGATCATTCTCGGACCAATTTATCTTGGAAAGGATAGGATCAATTTGTGGTTCAAAAGCTAAGATTTGGTCAATTAAATCTGGGGCAGTTCTGGTAGTAAAGAGAAGTTCTTTCAGAGGTTTTGTCACGAACCCATTTCTCCGGGCATCCTCTAGAAACACACAAAGAAAATCATAATATCCTTCAACATTGTACATTCCAAGTGGTTTCTGGTGTATGTTCAAGTTCGCCCAAGATAGAACTACAAAAATTTCCTCCAATGTGCCCAAGCCACCTGGCAAAGCAATAAAAACATCAGCATGATTAATCATTTCTACCAGTCATTCAGACATACCTGGCACAATTAATTCTTCTCTGTTTGATGGTCCAATAAGATTTGCCTGTGCCAAGGGTTTTGGGATGATTCCCAAGACTGGACTGCCTCTTTCCTGTACGGCCTTTGAAACGATCCCCATAAGTCCAAGATTGCCTCCGCCATATACTAAGTGCATATTCCTTGCAGCTAAGACTCGACCCAATTCTTGTGCTGCTGCTATGTATTCTGGTTTAATACCAACACTAGTACCACAAAACACACAAATGTTCTCAACTCGTCTTCTTGAAGTGGCTTCCATGTTTATGTATTTCTTTCTTAAATCTGGATGCATTCCAAAGTACAATGACGGGCTGAATTTATAGCACCTGAAAAGAGTGAGTAATAATAGCACTAATACCTGCCAAATGACAATTATTAATTAAACAGTACAATAAATCGTGATAGTCAAAAAAGGTCTGGATCCTGTCGGAGAAAATAAGAGAAAACAACAAAACAAATCAAAATTATTAGAAAAAGACAAAGAGATATAATATGTACAAGAAAAGTAACGGCTTGATTGGCGTCTATGCGTCAGGGAGAAGCTTCCCATCCAATTTTCTTATAAATTGGCAAACATGGTCTTTTTGAGTCAGATTCCCGAGACTTAACTGTTGTCTTTCTCTTAGAAATTGTGTATGTAATTTGTGAATGGCTATATGAACATATCCACTAGGATGCGTCTTAAGAATCGAAGATAGGTCTTCTAAAGACTCCTTACTCAAGCCATCCATAATGAATTTAATTTTGACTTCGCGATTATCAGACATCATTCCTAAAGAACGACAACGAGTATTGCAATTCCATCATGCACATTTTAAACAAACACTCATTTGCTTAGCTCTACGTTTCTTTGCATAGGTGCTTCTTCCAAAACCAGGCAAGTAAGAAGTACAAGAATCAGAATACTTACCTGCTAATCGAACTCGTGCTTCGATTACCCAACGAATGTCATTAGGAATACCATGGATCATTAGTAGTCTCATCATTTCCAAGCGAGCTTTGTAAACTTTCATCAGAGAATTTTGAGGGAGAGAGGGAAATTACTTGTGAAGATTTACGAGAACTTCTTCCATCTTGTAATAACTAAATCTGCAAAAACTAAACACACAAAATTAAATCACACCAAATCACAATATATACAAAGATTCCATGGATTTCCTCCCTACGAGCGCTAAGTTTTAAGTCGTCAGTTAGACATTGCTACTCGAATGTTATGCTGGATCTGAAAGTGTGACACTTTCGTTTTGTCTCTCGAATGATTCTCAAACCTCAACCTGTCCATTTGACTATGGATGGTAAGCAGTGGCAACCTTGTGAGTAACTCTATATTTGGATAGGAGTGCATCAAAGTATCTGTTGTAGAAATGTGAACCACCATCGCTGATGATTGCACGAGGTGTTCCAAACCGAGTGAAAATGTTCTTTTTTAGGAATTTGATCACCACTTTTGAGTCGTTGGAAGGCAATGCAATTGCTTCAACCCATTTGGAGACGTAGTCTAAAGCAACCAAGATGTACACATTTCCAAATGATGGAACAAAGGGTCCCATAAAATCAATACCCCACACATCAAATATCTCCACTTCCAGAATATTTTACAATGGTCCTTCATTTCTCCTCAAAATATTCCACGTTCTCTAGCACCTGTCACATTGAAGAGCAAAAAGATAAACATCTTTAAAAAGTGTAGGCCAGAACAAACCTGATTGAAGAACTTTTGCTGCAATTTTATCCCCGCTGAAATGCCCGCCATATGGTGACGAATGACAATGTTGCAAAACACTGTTGACCTCCTCCTGTGGAACACACCGTCTTAATAATTGATCAGCACACCGTTTGAACAGGTACAACTCATCCCAAACATAGTGCTTGACATCTTTGAAGAATTTCTTTCGTTGCTGAGTTGTCCATTCCAACGGCCATTTTCCTGACACAATGTAATTAATATAATTAGCATACCAAGGGATATCGTGCTGTTTCATGGAAAATGACTGTTCATCTGGAAAAGTTTCTTTGATTGACAGTTCTTTGCTAGCTGTTTCTCCATTGTCCAGCCTCGATAAATGATCTGCCACTTGGTTTTCTGTCTATTTCCTGTCTCGAATCTCCACGTCAAATTCTTGCAGAAGAAGTATCCAACGGATCAATCTGGGTTTGGCATCTTTCTTTGCGATCATATATTTGATTGCTTAATGATCTGTGTAGACCACTACTTTGGGACCCAGCAGATAGGAGAGGAATTTGTCAAAAGGGAACACAACTGCAAGCAACTCCTTTTCAGTGGTAGTGTAATTGAGTTAAGCTTGATTCAGAGTTCTGCTGGAATAGTAAATGGCATGGAAAATCTTTGCTTTGCGTTGTCCCAAAACTGCACCTACAGCAAAATCACTAGCATCACACATTACTTCAAAAGGAATGGTCCAGTCTGGTGCTACTATGATGGGGGCAGAAACTAGCTTTTGTTTCAATATCTCGAAGGCTTCCTGGTATTCTTTGGTGAAGGTGAAGGCACATTCTTCTCCAGAAGATTGCACAGAGGTTTTGCAATCTTGGAAAAGTCTTTGATAAATCTCCTGTAAAAACCTGCGTGTCCAAGAAAACTCCGAATCCCTTTGACAGATGTTGGTGGAGGTAGTTTTTCAATTGTCTCGATCTTTGCTTTGTCTACCTCGATCCCCTTTTGTGAGATTCGATGTCCAAGAACAATGCCTTCCTGCACCATGAAGTGACATTTCTTCCAGTTGAGTACCAGGTTTGTGTCTTCGCACCTTTGTAACACATGTTCCAGATTTTACAAGCAGTGGTCAAAAGAGCTCCAAACACAGAGAAATCATCCATGAATACCTCCATGTTCTGCTCCAGCATGTCTGAGAAAATGGCCATCATGCAACGCTGAAATGTGGCTGGGGCATCACATAATCCAAATGGCATCCTGCGGAAAGCAAAAGTACCATAGGGACATGTAAACGTGATTTTCTCCTGGTCTTCTGGTGCAATAGTAATCTGATTGTAACCTGAATATCCATCCAGAAAGCAATAGTATTCATGTCCAGCCAGTCTGTCCAACATCTGGTCAATGAATGGCAGTGGAAAATGGTCCTTTCTTGTGGCTTTGTTCAGCTTCCGGTAGTCCATACATACTCTCCATCCAGTCACCGTTCTTGTTGGAATCAACTCGTTCTTTTCATTGGTGACAACAATAATTCCTCATTTCTTCGGCACACACTGTATAGGACTCACCCAATTGCTATCTAAGATGGGATAAATGATGCCAGCATCCAACCATTTGATGATTTCTTTCTTTACGACTTCCTTCATGATTGGATTGAGTCTCCGTTGATGCTCAACTGTGGGTTTGTACTCATCGTTCATCAGAATCTTGTGCATGCAAAATGATGGAGTAATGCCATGAATGTCTGCTATAGTCCAGCCAATGGCTTTCTTGTGCTCTTGCAATACTCTCAGCAATTTTTCTTCATGTTCCAATGTTTGTGAAAAAGAAATAATAACAGGTAATTCAGAAGAGTTTCCTAGAAATGCATACCTGAGATGACTCGGAAGTAATTTCAGTTCCAACTGCGGTGGTTCTTCAATTGAAGGTTTGATTCGATCTTTATTCGGTAGTTCCAAGCTTTCAATTGGTGGCGGTACTTTGAAATGAGATGGTTTGTCAAGAAAGTTGATACATTCCATAATGTCAGCATCAAGCTCGCTGTCAGTCATGTTGGTGATACAAGCTTCAAGTTTGTCTGTGGGAACTGTATCAGTGTCCTGGATGATATTATCAATAACATCAATTATGAATCATTCTTCCTCCTTTTCATAACTCAGGAATTTCATGGCTTTGAAAACATTGAAAGTAACTTGGTCCTAAACTTTCATGGTTAGTTCTCCTTTTTGTACGTCAATCACAGTTCTACCTGTTGACAAGAATGGTCTCCCAAGAATGATTGGAACATCATTGTCTTCTTCCATGTCTAGGATGATGAAATTTGTTGGGAGAATGAGTTTGTCAACTTTGACCAGTACATCTTCAATGACTCCTCTCGGAAATACGAGCGTTCGATCAGCAAGTTGTAATGAAACTGAGGTAGGCATTGCTTCTCCAATTTGCAATTTTCTATAAATAGAAAAGGGCATTAAATTAACACTTACACCTAAATCACATAAAGTATTACCAATGTATTATTCTCCAATGGTGCAAGGGACTGTGAAACTGCCAGGATCCTTCAACTTCGGTGGAAGTTTCCTCTGAATGATGGCGCTACATTCTTCCATCAATGCTAATGTCTCATAGTCTCCCAATCTCCGTTTCCGCGAAAGAATGTCTTTCATGAATTTGACATAATTGGGCATTTCTTCCAAGGCTTCTGCGAATGGAATGTTGATGTGCAGCTTTTTGAACACCTCTAGGAATCGAGCAAACTGCTTGTCCAGTTTGTTTTTCTGAAGACGCTGTGGAAAAGGTGGAGGTGGAGTGATCTGTTCTGGTTCTTTTTCCTTTCCTTCTTTTTCCTCCATCTGTGGAACTGCATCTTTAGGAACTTCCTCGATTGTTGCTTTAACTCCAACATATTTGTTGATCTCAGTACCACTTTTCAAAGTGATGGCTTGACATTGCTCCTTCCCTCGGTTCCTTGGATTTGGTTTTGTATTGCTGGGAAGATTTCCTGGCGGTCTGTAACTCTGAGCATTGGCCAGTTGTCCAATTTGATTCTCCAGTGCTTTGATAGAAGCTGATTGGTTCTGGAACATAGCTTCATATCTTTTCAACTAAGCTAGGACTTCTGCCATTACTGGTTCTTTTTCAAACTCCTGGCTTTGTTGTTGGAATCCTGGTGGATAGTTCTACTATTGAAATCTAGGTGGTGGATTGTTCTTCTGCCCTGAATTGTTGCTCCATGAAAGTTTTGGATGATTCCTCCACCCTAGGTTGTAGGTGTTGGAATATGGATTGTTCCCATGTCTGTTGAAGTTGTTGACAAAATTCACCGTTTCTTTAGGTTGAGTTGGCTCTGGTGCTCCATATGAACTTGTGGCTCCAATGTTGCTTTGAGTGCTGAGATTCTCCATGAATTTGCATATCTGGTCCAGCTTGGCACTGACTGCTGTGTTTTCTCCAACTTCATAAATTCCTGCAATTCTTTGAATCAAGCTCCTTTTTATTGGCCACAAGGAATTGTTGTTGGCCATTTATTCGATTAGGTCCCAGGCTTGATCTTCTCCTTTTGACATCAACGCTCCTCCAGCAGCAGCATCAATTATGGTTCTCATCAGTCCATTATAGAAAGTTTGGACTTAAAGTCATTTCGGAATCTCATGGTGAGGACATTTCCGGAACAAATCTTTGTACCTTTCCCAGGCTTCGTAAAGGGATTCTGAATCTTGTTGTACAAAAGATGTGATGTCATTCCTCAGTTTTACTGTTCTGGCTGGTGGAAAGTACTTTGCAAGGAATCTGGTGGCTAGAGTGTTCCATGTTGTGATGGAACCAGCTGACAGTGAATGTAGCCAGGCCTTTGCTCTGTCTTTCAAGGAGTATAGAAAAACTCGCAGTCTCATTGCTTCTTCTGATGCTCGGTTGTAATTGAAAGTGCCAAAAACTTCCAGGAAGTTGCTGATGTGGGCATTAGGATCTTCAGTTGCATTCCCCCCAAATTATACTGACTGTTGAATCATCTTAACAAGTTTTGATATCACCCGTATTTGCTGGTAAGGGAGGAAGTACAATACAGGAAATGAGGCCATCTACCACCGGAATTATTCTGTCTCGAATGGGAATTGGTGGTGCAACCTCCAAAGGTTCAGGTTCCATGTTAACAATTGCTTCTTGGCCTTCTCGCCTTTCCCTTCTTAATTGTCTGATGGTTCTTTCAATCTCAGGGTCAAACAAATGGAATTCAAAGCTTCCGGCTCGTCTCATGAAATGTCTGAGAACCTGAAACACAATAAAATAAAAACAATAAGTAAAATAAAAATTAGATACAAGTAACAAATCTAACCTCTATACTAATAGTAAAAGATAATTAAGTCCCCGGCAACGGCGCCAAAAACTTGACCGGCGTAATCACACGCGTATAACGCAAGCGCACGTATCGTCCAAGTAGTATAAAAAATATCGATCCCACGAGGACTTAAAACCTTTTGTTATCAATTTATGAAGTTAAATGTTTACACGTATCCAATAGATTGATTGTTTGATTGGGTGGTGACTTTTAAAAATTAAAAATTAAAACAAGTAAATAAAATTACGTGAAAGTAGATTTAAGAAAATCCAAATTTATAAAACTATCTAGGGTTGTGAATCCTTCCAATATTATTTAAAGATAAAGTGGTTATCTTATAGTTGGGTAAAATATTGATTTACTAACTTGGAACACTAAATTATGTAAAAGCCTATTCCGATGGTCAATTATAAATACCTAGTATAATCTAATTGAACCATATGTCTATGTCAACCAAATTACCTAGATTCATTAAGATTAAGTTCCAATTATGGTTACCCCCGCCTGACAGGTATATTCCTATCCTGTAAGGAAATCTATTAAAGGGTTATCTATCCTCAAGGAAGATCGTGGGTTATTGAGTCTAAGGTCTTGAACTTAAAATCCCTATGTCTAGTTCATTTTAAGTTTACCTAATCAATTTTATTAATGGCGAGTTAATTAAAAAACATTAAGATTAAGACTCAATAAATAAACCTTTATATTACCCAAACTCTAGTTTAACCCCTTATAAACCGGTGATATTGGATTTCATCACAACCCCAGATAACTGGCTTTGTTACGACACATATTTACGGGTAGTAAAAACTTAAATAAAATAAAAGACATAAAGTAAATTGCTGAAAATTAAATACTGAAAAGTAAATTGCTGAAAAGTAAATAAAGTAAAAAGCAAAAAGTAAAAGTAAAAAGTTAAAAAGATAAAAATAAATTACTGAAAGTAAATTGTTGAAATTAACTAAAGTAAAAGTATAATAAAAGAAAATGCTGGGGGTTAGAGGATCAACTTTTATTACTACTATTTTAGATATCTCCCTTAATATAATATATTAACTTTGCGTGATAATTACCAACCAGCCATATAGGCGGTATCCTGATTAAGTCAAATTAATAATTAATTACCAACCGACCAACCAGACGGTATCCATATTTAGACAGGTTAAAACCAATTTATAATTAATTACCAACCGGGTAATATAGTAGTATCCTCATTAAGCCAGGTTTTAAATAGCTTATATATTATATTTAAGGGAGATTAATCTAAATAGTAATAATAAAAGCTTTACCTTTCACCCCAGCAAAGGAGAATTACCTCCTCATTCCTGAAAAATAAAAACTGCAAAAGTAATGAAAGAAAAAGTTTGTGCGTAAAAGTAAATTGTGGAAAGTAAAAACTTAAAAGTAAAAAAAAGAAAGTGCGAAAGCGGAAATTAATTATTGAAAGCTGTAAATAAATAAACAAGATACAATCTTTTATTTAGTCTTTGAGAATTTCAAAGAAGAAAGTATATGATTTTACAAATGAAATGGCTTGGTATTTATAGGCAAAATTTTGCCTCCATCAAATCATCCATCAAATTCTCTACCAAATCCATTATTAATTTCTCCACTAATTACTCCACCAAATCCATTATTAATTGCTCCAATAATTGCTTATCATGTTTGGTGGTGATTTGATAATTTTTATTAATTATTTATTAATTTATTGTTTGCTTTGAAAATGATTGAAAATGACTTTAATAATTACACACAACACACTTCTGGATGGTTCATCAATTTCGGTCATCAAATCTTCATAATTCTAAAATAGTTTGTCTTTAAAAGTTGTAGATCTTTGAGTCATCTTAATCTGGCACTTGAATCAGCTCAATCCGATATTGGAGTAAACAGTTATGCGTAAAATACGACAGATACGCAAAACTGGAATTTCCAAAACTGCACTTCGTCAAAACGCCCTTTCAAGTTTCCAATCTCCAAAATTAAAATATCAAGTCCAATAATTGCCCTTATTTGACCCATATTTCATTCTAAATGATTTCATTGAGTCCTGATATTATTTTATTTGCAAAATAAACTAAAACATATCAAAATGTTCATCAAACCAGAGGAACTAAACAAAATATTAAGTAAAAGGGGCGGTAAATATTGATATATTTTCCACTCATCACATGGGAATGTCATTGCCAATAAGCAATACATCATCAATGTAAAGGACAATGAATGTTAGTGCTCTCCCACTAACCTGATCATCCTTGTTTTGAATGAAATCATATTCTTTTATGATCTCATCAAAACATTGGTTCCAAGAACGCGATGCTTGCTTCAATCCATAAATGGATCGATTTAACTTGTA
Organism: Zanthoxylum bungeanum; assembly: GCA_019454045.1. Lineage (NCBI taxonomy): Eukaryota > Viridiplantae > Streptophyta > Magnoliopsida > Sapindales > Rutaceae > Zanthoxylum > Zanthoxylum bungeanum. The sequence goes on along the minus strand of SKCR01010917.1, from coordinate 33,815 downwards.
AATCTTATCTGCATATTTTGTTACGACAAAACCGTCAGGCTGTTGCATATAAACATCCTCCAAAAGGTTTCCAATAAGAAAAGCGATTTTGACATCCATATGTCATATTTCATAATCGAAATATGTAGCAATAGTAAGCATTATCTGAATGGATTTAATCATGGTAATGGGTGAAAAGGTTTCATCGTAATCGACACCATGTCGTTGACGATACCCTTTCGCTACAAGCCTAGCTTTGTACGTTTGAACGTTGCCATCCATGTCGGTCTTCTTCTTGAAGACCCATTTGTAACCAATAGGCTTTACGTCTTCTGGTGCATCAACCAGTGTCCAAACTTGGTTGATGTACATGGAATCCATTTCGGACTTAATGACTTCTTGCCATAAAACGGAGTTGATATCTTGTATCGCTTCCTAATACGTAGCCGGCTCGTTATCCTCAATAAGATTGATATCCAAATGAGGTGAGATCAGAAACCCATACCTCTCATATTGTTTTCTTACTCTCTCTGACCTACGCAGTTCTTGTGTATTCGAAGATTGTGGTACAGTTTCATCCCTGATGAACTGTTGATGTTCCGTTAAGGATTCTGTGCCAGGAACAGTGTCACTTTGATTTTCATCGAGTTCTACTTTCCTCCCACTAACCACTGCATTTAGGAATTCCTTCTCAAGGAAAATCGCATGTAGAGCAACAAATACCTTGTTCCCTTGTGGGAGATAGAAGTAATATCCTTTGGTTTCCCTAGGATATCCTACAAATAGGCACTTATCCGATTTGGGTTCTAGTTTGGTACCTTAAAAACATTTGACGTATGCCCAACAACCCCAAATCTTCAAGAATGAGAAACCCAGTTTTTTTCCTGTCCATATTTCATACGGAGTCTGTTGAACATAATTTGACAGACCTTATTCAAAATAAGTATTGGACTGTTCAATGCATATCCCCAAAAGGAAATAGGTAGCTCTGTGTGACTCATCATTGACCTTACCATATCTAACAAAGTTCGATTTCTTTGTTTGGACACACCGTTTAATTTTGGTGTTCCGGGAGGAGTCCACTGTGAAATAATACCATATTCTTTCAAGTAATCAAGAAACTCATCGCTTAAGTATTCGCCACGACGGTCCGACTGTAATGTCTTAATACTTTTACTGGTCTGTTTTTCTACTTCGTGTCCAAACTCTTTAAATTTCTTAAAGGTTTCTGACTTGTGTCTCATAAGATACACATAACCATACGTGATGTATCATCCATAAAGTTTACGAAGTATTCATATCCACCTCTAGTCTGGCTAGACATGGGCCCACAAACGTCACTGTGAACAAGGCTAACAGTTCGGTGGCACGTGCACCTTTACCACTAAAAGGTATTTTAGGCATTTTGCCTAATAAACAAGATCCGCATACGTCATATGAATTTGGATCAAATCCGTCCAAGTACCCACTCTTCGAAAGTGTGGATATATGTGTCCTGTTAATGTGTCCCAGACAACAATACCACATATAAGTTTCATCTTTGTTACTTAGTTTAAGCCTTTTATTTGTTACATTATATGTTTGAGATTGATTTATATTCAAAATATAAAGACCATTATTTACATCAGCACTGCATATCTCCATATCATTTTTATACATAGAACATCCAGTGTTTCTAAATACAAAAGTATACCCACATTGGGCTAATAAAGATACAGAAATAATATTCCTAGTCAAACTAGGTACATAATAACAGTCAGAAAGTTTAAGTAATGCCCAGAGGGAAGTTCCAAAACATAAGTCCCAATAGCCAAAACGGTGACTTGAGTCCCATTTCCAACGCGGAGGTCAATCTCTCATGAGGCCAGTTGTAGGCACTGTATTTTTGCATGTAAGTCCCGATGATGAGCCTCGTATGGAGGCACTACCTTTTAAGTCACAGAAGTCGTGAGAAACGGACGACGGAAGGGAATAGTCAAGAATTGACATCTCGTTGGATTTACTTCGCTTGTTTAGCTTCGGGTTTGCTCGTCGAATCTCCGTTTCAAAATTATCCTCGACCAAAAACCCCATTCACCTCACGTCCCTTGGCCATTTCACTTACACACACACATCACTCAAACCATCCAACCCTTAAACCAATTACCAAAACCAAACACCCACCTTACTTACACTCACTACCACACACTACAACACCCTTCACACATTGACAACTCATACACCACTTAATAACAATAAACCAAGCAACCAAAGGCTACCTCACGTGAAGAACAAACATAAAACAACAAATGAGCAACTCACCTCTACATGCCACCCACGTGAAGAGCCATGCAAATTCAACAAAGCCTCTCATTCACGCCCAAGACAAGGCCACCAATTCATGCACAAATTCAGCCACCAATTCATGCAAAATGGCCTCAACTCTCTCCTATAAAAATCCACCAATTCATTCCTCTGACTAGCAACACATATAGGCACCACAAATCCACTCTTCTCATAACCTTTCACGCACACAAACTGTAGAGGTTTTAGGGGCTAAATTCGGTAACGCAACGGAAGCGGTGGAAAATCGAATTTTCCGATTTCAAAAATTTTTCTCAGATTAATTAATCCAATAATTAAATTATGAAATAAAATTCAATAAATCATATTTAAGTGAATTTACCGAATTGCCCTTATACTTAGTATTTAGTCCATTTTAGTCCGAAATTGATCTAATCAATTTTGAATGATTCTAAATCATTTCTAAGATGAACTTAGTATGTTCAAAACATCAAAACACCAAGAGCAACTAAAATCCCAATTTTTGTTCATTTGGCCGAATGCTCCATTAGGTGGGCAACTTGTGCATTTTGTCATTTCATGCCTCAAAACACATCAAGATGTAATCCAATTAACATGAAACTTTATATGCATCATATAAACATCCTTATACACAACATAAATGAAAAGCCCCAAATTTGGAAGTGGTCATGAACCCTAATTTTTTAATTTCTTCAAATTGGACAAATTAGACCAAATTGGTTAAATCAATTACTTTAATCATCATTCTTCCATCCAATCAAAGTCTCAACAAAATGAAACAACTCAAGATCAAATCTAGGTCATCTTAGAGTGGGTAAACAACTCTAGATTAGCAACAAGGTTTCCAAAACCATAAAAGAATACTTATAACTACAATAGTCACAAGTTTCCATCAATATACATGCTCAACACTTTCAACAAAACTTCCATCATCAAAAACACAAAGAATAAAGAAAAGAATAACATAAGAACATCACAAGATGTAGCCTAGATCCTAAGGAACATTTTCCTTTCTAATAGTAAGTTGAAGAAACTTACTAAAATCCAAGTTTTTCTTTGTTTTAGCCTTTCTTCCTCTCAAGCTTTCTTTGTTTCTTTTAATGGAGTTTATGTCAAAGTGTATTAGGTTAAAGTGTAAATGAAAAACAAAACAATATATATTTATTACAAAATGGCCTTGGCCGAATTCATCAAATGAAAATAATAAGTAAATTTTGTTTTAATTTCATTTCAATTTCATTAAATCAACTTGCATAAATATCTAAAAACACTTTAATGATATTTATATAAAGTCAACAAAGGCAACTTAATCATTTGAATCAAATAACCAAAGTTAAGATATTTATATTTTAATTAATTTAATCATTTAACAATTAAATAATTAATTAAATACAAATATATTAAATATATGTATAATATTTACATTAAATATTAAATACATATATTCATTTAGGATATAAGTCAAACATCTCAATTTGACTATTAATTAATGTGTATTTAAATTAATCAAGTATTAAATGTAAATACACAATAATTAAGTAAATGACTATCGGGTCCCTTTAGCATGTATCTTGCGTTTAACCTTTAAACGACTTTATAAATAATCAATATTATTTATAAATTGTTGCTCTAGTGCTCTACGATTATGTTTCATTATTGAGACTCTCTAGATTCAGGTATATCCGTCACGAAATCTAATTTCGTGTCCATAATCTATCCACTCGTAGATTATGATGATCACGGATAAACTCGCTGAATCATACAGGTCGAGGTCATGGAAAATGTATAATTCCTCCATCACAAGTATCCGGATAAATCTCAGAGATATAGATGTAAACGTCAAATCTCTATCGGGATTATCCAGTCGACTATTCTATTAGCAATCTCAAAAAAGAATGTTTAGAAGTAGCTTCTAAACTTTACCACGGGCCCATGGTGTACTACCTATGCTCTGATACACAGAACTGACGGATCATATCTTGATACACATAGGACACCCAGAGGATCTATCTACACCCAACGAACATGCAGAGGTTTGATCTAAATAGATCGGTGACGTGACTGCCGTCAAAGTGTAGAAGATGTCTCATGTGCCCACAATGGCATCTCAAGTCTAAGAATCACAAGTGCTACTCAACCCAAGAAGATTCTTACTGACGTTGGTGTACCATCTATTAATAATCTTCGGTGAGTCGTTCAGTGTTTATCCGCTATAAACACCTACATGTCTATACTAGTGTAGGCATTGTATTTTTACACATTAGCCCAATGATGAGTCTCGTATGGAGGCAACTACTTCTTTAGTCATGAAAGTCGCGGGAAACGGACGTTGGAAGGGTAAGGTTGGAAAATAGAATTTTTGATGGATTTAATCTCGTTGTTTTCGCTTCGGTTGCTTATTATACCTCCGTTTCTAAGCTCACCTTAGGCCGAAAACTCCCATAGACCACATACCTAACCCAAACCAAGCCCAAATTCCCAAGTCAACCCAAGTCAAACCAAGTCAAACCAAATCCATGCCCAAAGGATGTGATTCACGCCCAAAGCCCCTTTATTTAGGTATATGCATATTTATCACATGTTTAAATCTTGTAAATCCTTACCTAAATAAAAGAAATCAAATCAAATCCCTACCAAATAAAATCCAATCCCAAATCCTAATTAGGAGATGCATTCCTTATTAGAAATCAATAAGGAGATTCTTTCCTGTTCAAATTAGGAAAGTCTTCTCTCTTTGCCTATAAAAAAGAGGCCTTCACCCCCCATTCAAGACCTAGCTCACATACCTCTCTCACACACCTAAAGCACTCTCTTAAGTCTTCATCACACGCCCAAGCATCCCCCAAAGCCACCATTGCCGCACCACCAAGCCAGGATACCTAGCTTTGCCGCATATTCACCCCCTTCACCAACACCACTCACGCCCAACACCCAAACTTAAGCCCTCCATTGCCGAGTTCCAGCCACCATTCACAGCCCTAAAACACCTTAAAATAAGCCTCAAATACAGCCCCAAAGTCGCACAAAAGACCCCCATTCACAGCTCCAATTCAGCGCCCAAAACAGTCCCGAAACACCCCTCACTGCACCTTAAACTGCACAGTTTCGTCCCCTGTTCTGGTCAGTTTTTTGTTGCGTCTTTAACCCATAAAACAGTCCTAAAATCACCTAAACACTATCCCAAAAATCTCCATAAAGTTTCCCTAAAAAACCCTCACAAACGCACCTCCCTAAGCCTTCAAAATCACCCAAAACAGTCCGCTAAACCACCAAGACAGTGACCTGAAACGTAGCAGCGAAACAGCAGCGAAACGGACTTGGAACAGCAGCCCGAATAGCAAAAAAGCGAGGAAGGACGTTGAGTTGGTGAACTAAAAGAGTAGCGGATCATTCACCCTTCCAACGGACGTGTAACGCCCTTTCTTAGACGACAAAAGATGTTAGACCTGAGGGCACCTTTCTACTTATCTTCTTTATTGTTGTCTTATTTATTTTGATATATAATTGCATGAGAGTCGTTTGAAGCATGATGTGAATGTTGGATGAGCTGGATATGTGTTCTCTTTTGTGGTATATCGGATGGAAACCCGGACGTAAATTCCATAGCCGACTCCGAATGGACGGTAGTATGGTCTGCACTCGGGATACAATGCCACGTACCACTTAAGATACACATATCTTGTCTCATCCTAATTTGTATTTGAGCATGTTATAGTCTTTACGTTATATGTTTATTATTTAAAGCATGGTTTAATTTAGTTTTTATTTATTTGTTAAAGCATGTTTAGGTTGTTCATTATGCATGTTCTTAGTTTATGATGCGTTTGGGTAATGATTTATACATGTTGGTTTAATGGTTCAATAGGCTTGTTGTGTTACATTGCATGAAACTATTTGGATGAAAGCATGTTAGATCTAAGTACCCTTGAGCATGAATGATGAATAGATTCGGTTAGTTTATTGCACAAATTATATCATCACAAGTGACATAAGTAAGGGACCATTCCGAACCCAACGGTTTGAGGTCTTCCCTTGCGAGGGGTGAGTACGGCCTTAAATCTTTGTCCCGGTTCACACCGGGTGGCGACTGCATGTTATTTCATACTTCCCAACTAGGTCGCGAGCCTAGAACAGCGTCGCCCAGGTTCTGTTGTCTACAACTAGTCTCCAAGAGAAACCATTGGAATCATATATTCCTGTATATGACATGTACCGGTCTCAACGGGTTTACTTTACTGACCAAGTAGTGTAAACCTTGACCAGGAACTGTCTGAGAATGAGAACGTCATGATACTACTCAATGTCCGTTGCGACGCTTTTGCAACTGTATCATGACTAATCATTCTAGGGTCATTACGTCTTTACCATATTAAAATATAGATTATATTATAGAAACTGCACATATTATTCATAATAATAATGTTTTACAGAAGTATTCAAAAGAAATACAACTGGGAATTGGCGTTCTGAGCACCAACCCCAACAAAATCTCTCACTTGCTCTAGTGCCAATATCGATTGTATCTAATACCCATCGACTCCACGTGTTTATCAAACAACTTCGGAGGCATGGCCTTTGTCAGCGGGTCTGCTACATTATCTTCACTCGGTACCTTGTATACGACAATATCCCCTCGCGACATAATCTCTCGAATGATGTGGTACTTTCGTTCCACATGCTTCGACTTTTGATGCACCATCGGTTCCTTTGCTTACGCAATGGCTCCAGTATTATCACATTATAACGGAATCGGATTTTCGATACTTGGGACAACTCTCAATTCTGTGATAAAGTTCTTTATCCACACAGCCTCTTTTGCAGCTTCAGAAGCTGTAATATATTCCGCCTCAGTGGTGGAATCTGCTGTTGATCCCTGTTTGGAACTCTTCCAACAAACTGCACCTCCGTTAAGGGTAAAGACAAATCCAGATGTAGACTTTCTATCATCGAGATCCGATTGGAAATCGGAGTCTGTATACCCATTAACCTGCAGTTCGTTTCCTCCATAAATAATTAACTTATCCTTAGTACCTTTAAGATACTTTAGGATATGTTTAATGGCCATCCAATGGTCATTACCTGGATTGGACTGATATCGACTAGTTACGCTAACAACGAAACTGATATCAGGCCTCGTACATAACATGGCATACATTATGCTACCCAAACAAGAAGCATAAGGTTGGTTAGACATTCTAATGTTCTCATCTTCTGTTTGTGGACACATCTTCTTTGAAAGATTAATCCCATGTCTGAACGGTATGTTTGCTGTCTTACAGTTACCAAAACTGTACCGTTCCAATATCTTATCTATGTACGTTGATTGGGATAACCCATCAGCCTCCTTTGTCTATCTCTATAGAGTTTTATCCCTAAAACATAGGAAGCTTCTCCCAGGTCCTTCATGGAGAAATTCTTACAGAGGTACTATTTGACGCTTTGTAACATACCTAGATCATTCCCAATGATTAGGATGTCATCAACATATTGGATTAAAAATACAACCATGCTCCCACTGGCCTTCTGATATACACATGATTCTTTCGAATTCTTGAGAAAACCAGACGATCTAATAATCTCGTCTAATCGAAGATTCTAACTTCGTGAAGCTTGTTTTAGTCAATAAATGGACTTCTTAAGCTTAATTACCACGCCCGAGTTTTCGCTGGACGCAAAACCTTCTGGCTGTTCCATATAGATTTCTTCATCAAGAAATCCATTCAAAAAAGCCGTTTTGACATCCATTTGCCAAATCTCGTAGTCATGATACGCGGCTATAGAAAGAAAAATCCGAATAGACTTAAGCATTGCTACTGGTGAAAAAGTTTCATCGTAGTCGACGCCAGGTCGCTACGTGTAACCTTTTGCTACCAGACGAGTCTTGTAAGTTTCAACCTTACCGTCAGGCCCGTGCTTCCTTTTGTAAACCCATTTACAACCAATAGGAACAATTCCTTCGGGAAGCGGAACCAAGTCCCAAACTTGATTCTCATGCATTGAGTCTATCTCGGATTTCATGGCACATTGCCATTTCACGGAGTCAATGTCTAACATTGATTCTCTTTAGGTGAAAGGATCTGTCTCTTCAACTAAGAGAACATCTAGACTCTTTTCTTGTATCAAATACAAGCGTTCAGGAGGTCTAGATACCCTTTGCGACCTACGGAGTGTATGTGTTGAAGTTCATTCATCTACTTGAACTTCAGGTTCCTCCGTTGGTTCGTTGTTTTCAGGTTGGACTTCATCAAGCTCAACCTGTCTATGATTACCACCTTCTGACAATAATTCTACTTCTAGAAATTTTGCAAAGTGAGCTACGAACACGTTTCGATGCTCGGTATCATAGAACAGATATCCCCTCGTATTTGAAGGATATCCGACAAACCTAAACTTTTTCCCTCGAGGCGAAAGCTTATCTTGCTGAGTCACTCTGACATAAGCAGGACAACCCCAAACCTTAATGTAACTAAGATTTGGTCTCCGACCGAACCATATCTTATACGGTGTCGTAGGAACAGCTTTTGAAGGAATCTTATTCAAAAGATGTGCAGCTGTTAAGAGAGAGTAGCCCCATAAGTAATAGGGCAAATCTGTGAAACTCAACATCGATCGGACCATATCCAATAAAGTCTGATTTCTCCTCTCAGATACACCATTGTGTTGTGGCGTACCTGGAGGAGTATATTGAGCGAGAATCTCATTCTCCTTAATATAATCCATAAACTCACCATTCATATATTCGCTGCCTCGATCTGATCAAAGGCATTTAATATATTTATCAGTTTATTTTTCTACTTCATTTCGGAATTCTTTGAACTTTTCAAAGGTTTTCGATTTATGTCGCATCAAATACACACAACCGTACCGTGACAGATCATCAGTAAATATAACGAAGTATGAATAACCACTGTGAGCATCTGACTTAGTGGACCACATACATCAGAATGTACGAGTTCCAGTAAGTTAGTGGCATGGTGTCCAACACCAGAAAATGGGGCTTTGGTCATCTTACCCTGAATACAGGATTCACAAGTTGGATAGGATTCAATGGTAAGATCTGGTATCAAAACATTCCTAACCAATTGGGTAAGGCGTTTAACGCCAATGTGACCAAGTCTCATATGCCAAAGTTCAGTATTATTATTGCAGGTAAACTATGTTTATTAATTCCAGTATTTAATATATCTTTTGAAGTTTGCAATGTATAATGGCCATGCTAGTTTGGACAACAAAGGATCTGAATATTATTTCTATCATATAAACATAAAGAACTATTCTTAATATTTATACAAAATCCTTCTGTATCCAATACAAAAAGTGATATAATATTTGCGACACATCCTGGTAAAAAATGGCAGTCATTTAACAAAAGTGTCCCATTCGGCAATGAGATCTCCCATCCAAAGAGTCTCCACTCCCGAATCGCAACTACATCTCTCCAGGCTTCAGTTTCCTACTTTCCTTTAGCACCTGCAACGAATTGCAAATGTGAATAGGACAAGCAGAATCTAAAATCCAACTGGATGTAACGGCTTCACAAGCCAAAGATAAATCAATAACTGGAAAAATAAATATATCTGATGTAGATGCTCTCTCCCTCCTTAGCTGGGCAATGTAGCCATGGCAGTTACTCTTCCAGTGCCCGACCTTGCCGCAGTGGTGGCATTTGTCTTCAGAAGCCTTTTTGGGCTTCGCTATCTTTCCCTGATGTTGAGGACCAAAAGCCTTCTTATTCTTTCCTTTCTTCTTCTTTCCCTTGGACCATCATTGGGAAGAAGCAGAAAGAGAAGTAGGTCTTTGAGGGCGAGTCGGTACTCCCTTCTTCAGGTCCTCTTCCGCAGTGAGCAACATCCTATGTAGCTCCTGGTAGGTACAGATAGTCCTGTTCATGTTGAAATACATCACAAACTGGCGATAATAAGCTGGGAGCGAACCAAGAATGACACTCCTTCCAAGGAAGTCATTCAAAACGAGATCATGTTGTCTCAGTTGATCAATCAAATCAATCATCTAGAGAACATGTGGGCTAACAGCTTGCCCTTCATCCAATCGCGCATGGAACAGTTCCATTACGACCTTGTGAACAACCACTTGTTCCTGGTTCTCAAATGACTGTCTCAAACGAGTCATCATAGTATAGGCATTTGGCATACCATAGTACTGTTTCCTGAGTCCCGGTGTCAGCGAACTTAAGATGTATGACTTAACTTTTAAGTCATCATCCTTCCAAGTCTGGAAGACTTCGCGTTCTTCCGGAGTTGCATCCTCTGCCACAGCAAGGGGCAGTGGACCCTCAATGACATATCTCAGTTTCTCCGAATCGAGGACAATCCTCAAATCCAGTTCCCAATCTGCAAAGTTATCAGCGCCTTTCAGTTTGTTTGCATCAAGCATACGCGCAAATTGATTGGTGGATGGTGTCGCCATCGCAACTCTATCATATAGATCATGAAAAACGATTAGCAGAAATAAAGCAGTTTCATATAATATCATAAGCATGAACTAGATCATGGATTTTTAATCTAATATGCCCCTCCCACTAAATCATGCAATACTGTAATCCCCAAATGGAATACAAAGATTTAATAATTAAATTAAATACAAATAGTGAAAGGTGGATCCCGTGAATATATTTCAGCTCACAGCAGAGGCACGGTCTCGCCTACGTATATTCATCAGGTAGACAACTCATTTGTCAATCACTCAATAGTGACTCCTAAGTTTCCGGTCCGGGTCGTTTCTCATTGTCGCTCTGAAGGCAGGCCCACAAGGAGACGTACCAAGGTTAAACTTTTCAATGATAAACTCAAGTTACTTACGTAATCCTGACAGCTAAGGCACGTTCAGAATTCCGCTTTCGCTTGAATTTATCTAGTATCTGATATACATCCGGTATGAATAAATCTCTATCGACTATACCCTCACAGCAGAGGCACGGTCTCGGATGTAGACACGGAGAAATATTCATAAACCGTATTGACAAGACGGACCACATAACATGCATTAAATACATAATTACATTTAAACCTTATTAATTAGGGATTTTCCGCTAAGTGTCATACACCCTAAATCTAACCGATTTAGATTATAATAAGCATGTATAATGATTAGAAAACATGATTAAACATTGATTTAATAAAGGCTAATCATTTTAGGGGGCCTAGAATCAGACTTGCTCTGATACCATTTTGTAGGGTTTTAGGGGCTAAATCCGGTAACGCAGCGGAAGCGGTGGAAAATCAAATTTTCCGATTTCAAAAATTTTTCTCGGATTAATTAAATAAAAAATTTTATTTAATTATCCAATAATTAAATTATGAAATAAAATTCAATAAATCATATTTAAGTGAATTTACCGAATTGCCCTTACACTTGGTATTTAGTCCATTTTAGTCCAAAATTGATCTAATCAATTTTGAATGATTCTAAATCATTTCTAAGATGAACTTAACATGTTCAAAACATCAAAACACCAAGAGCAACTAAAATCCCAATTTTTGTTCATTTGGCCGAATACTCCATTAGGTGGGCAACTTGTGCATTTTGTCATTTCATGCCTCAAAACACATCAAGATGTAATCCAATCAACATGAAACTTTTTATGCATCATAGACACATCCTTATACACAACATAAATGAAAAGCCCCAAATTTGGAAGTGGTCATGAACCCTAATTCTTCAATTTCTTCAAATTGGACAAATTAGACCAAATTAGTTAAATCAATTACTTTAATCATCATTCTTCCATCCAATCAAAGTCTCAACACAATGAAACAACTCAAGATCAAATCTAGGTCATCTTAGAGTGGGTAAAAAACTCTAGATTAGCAACAAGGTTTCCAAAACCATAAAAGAATACTTATAACTACAATAGTCACAAGCTTCCATCAACATACATGCTCAACACTTTCAACAAAACTTCCATCATCAAAAACACAAAGAATGAAGAAAAGAATAACATAAGAACATCAAAAGATGTAGCCTAGATCCTAAGGAACATTTTCCTTTCTAATAGTAAGTTGAAGAAACTTACTAAAATCCAAGCTTTTCTTTGTTTTAGCCTTTCTTCCTCTCAAGCTTTCTTTATTTATTTTAATGGAGTTTATGTCAAAGTGTATTAGGTTAAAATGTAAATGAAAAACAAAACAATATATATTTATTACAAAATGGCCTTGGCCGAATTCATCAAATGAAAATAATAAGTAAATTTTGTTTTAATTTCATTTCAATTTCATTAAATCAACTTGCATAAATATCTAAAAACACTTTAATGATATTTATATAAAGTCAACAAAGGCAACTTGATCATTTGAATCAAATATCCAAAGTTAAGATATTTATATTTTAATTAATTTAATCATTTAACAATTAAATAATTAATTAAATAATTAAATACAAATATATTAAATATATGTATAATATTTACATTAAATATTAAATACATATATTCATTTAGGATATAAGTCAAATATCTCAATTTGACTATTAATTAATGTGTATTTAAATTAATCAAGTATTAAATGTAAATACATAATAATTAAGCAAATGACTATCGGGTCCCTTTAGCATGTATCTTGCGTTTAACCTTTAAACGACTTTTTAAATAATCAATATTATTTATAAATGTTGCTCTAGTGCTCTACGATTATGTTTCATTATTGAGACTCTCTAGATTCAGGTATATCCGTCACGAAATCTAATTTCATGTCCATAATCTATCCACCCGTAGATTATGACGATCACGGATAAACTCGTTGAATCATACAGGTCGAGGTCATGGAAAATGTATAATTCCTCTGTCACAGGTATCCGGATAAATCCCAGAGATATAGATGTAAACGTCAAATCTCTATCGGGATTATCCATTCGACTATTCTATTAGCAATCTCTAAAAGAATGTTTAGAACTAGCTTCTAAACTTTACCACGGGCCCATGGTTTTATCTGATTGCTAATCATATGGACTACCTATGCTATGATACACAGAACTGACAGATCCTATCTTGATACACATAGGACACCCAGAGGATCTATCTACACCCAACGAACAGGCAGAGGTTTGATCTAAATAGATCGGTTACGTGACTGCTGTCAAAGTGTAGAAGATGTCTCATGTGCCCACAATGGCATCTCAAGTCTAAGAATCACAAGTGCTACTCAACCCAAGAAGATTCTTACTGACGTTGGTGTACCATCTATTAAGAATCTTCGGTGAGTCGTTCAGTGTTTATCCGCTATAAACACCTACATGTCTATACTAGTCTCCAAGATTTATGGTTCATTGAGAAACCATTGGAATCATATATTCCTGTATATGACATGTACCGGTCTCAACGGGTTTACTTTACTGACCAAGTAGTGTAAACCTTGACCAGGAACTGTCTGAGAATGACAACGTCATGATACTACTCAATGTCTGTTGCGACGCTTTTGCAACTGTATCATGACTAATCATTCTAGGGTCATTACGTCTTTACCATATTAAAAGATAGATTATATTATAGAAACTACATATATTATTCATAATAATAATGTTTTACAGAAGTATTCAAAAGAAATACAACCGGGAATTGGCGCTTTGAGCACCAACCCCAACAAAACTCCCCCAAATCCCTCTCCATTCACGCATCAAAACCTCTCCATAACAGCCCCTGATTCACGCATAAAAGACCCCTCCAAACATCCTCTGATTCACGTCCAAACTGCCAGCAGATCACACCTACAAGCAGCCCCTACACTGCCTTTAATTCATGCCACTACAGCCCCTGAAGACCAGCCCTTAAACACCCCTTCACTTTGTCCCACATCGCCTAGGAAATCCTCTCCCTTGCTCACGCCCAAAACACACCAAGCAATCACTCTTTCCCTCTATCCCACATCGCCCAAGAAACCACTCCCCTTGCTCACGCCCAAAACATACCAAGCAAACACTTTTTCCCTCTATCTCATATCGCCCAGGAAACCACTCCCCTTGTTCACGCCAATTGCAACTCACATGTAGCAGCCCATTCACTAGCCTTCAAACTGCCGACTACAACAGCAGCCCTTGTCATTCATGCAATAACCCTTCATCACGTCCCCACTCAAGGCTCACACTCAGCCCATTCAACAGCCTACTCGGCACCATGCAGCCTCACGCCTAACCCCCTGCAGAAATAGCCCACCATGGACGTAACTCCCCCCTTATAGCTCACGTTAACTGCCCATTCTCAGCTCACTGCCTTCACATCTACTGAACATAACCCACAAAGCCTAGCAAATAAATGCCAAAAGCACCTTTCACGACCAAAAAACCATCACGCAACTCCTCACACCATATACCACACGCTGCCATGAAACCCTAACTCATTATAGCCCCACCGACACATTGGATCAGCCCACGTTAAATACACTTCAAACAGCAACAACAACCCTCTCTCGCACTCAAATGATCCACACTCCCTAGCCCTATCTCTCACCTTGCTCACGTCAAAACAAAGCCTCTGTTCAGCCCCCTCATTCTCGGTAGCCACCAAGGAAACAAAGTAACACCCTCTTACCTCATCAACAAGCCTATGTGTTGGAGTATGGAACTGATCACTTAGAGATGCATGTTGGCGCTGTAAAGCAAGGGGATCACGTATTGGTCATTGATGATTTGGTAGCTACAGGCGGGACATTTCTCTTAGAAACCGACTCCAAAACAATAATTTTTAGCGCCAAGAATAACCCCGAGAGATAGACTGAAAAACAGTGAATAAAACAGAGGAAAAATAGACTGAAAATAGCAGCGAAACAGAGAAAACAGCGAGCAAAAATAGTGAGAAAAATAGAGAAAATGGCGAGTGGAAATCGGAGTAAAAATGGACAAAACAGTGAAAACAGCAAACCCGAGAAAATAGTGAAAACAACGAACCTGAGAAAATAGTAGAAACAATGAAATAGAGAAAATAACAGAACGATTTCTTATTCCTGAATATTTGGGAATGCTAGGCATACGTTTGGATGATACCAAACTAAAACCCAAATCGGATAAGTGCCAATTGTAAGTTATCCTATGGAAACCTAAGTATAGTACTTATACAACTCACCAGAGAACAATTTAATTATTGCTCACCATGCGGTTTTCCTAAGAGGAATACCTAAATGCAGTGGTAAGTGGGAGGAAAGTAAAACTTGATGAAAATCAGAGTAATACTATTTCACACACCAATTCCTTAATGGAACATAAATAGTTCATCAAGGATGAAACTATACCAATAATCTTCGAATACACAAGAACCGCGTAAGTCGGAGAGAGTCAGAAAACAACCTGGGAGGTATGGTTTCTGATCTTACCTCATAAAGATGTCAATCTTATTGAGGAATACCAACTGACTACGTATGAGGAAGTGATACAAGGTATCGACTCCCTATTATGGCAAAGTGTCATGTAATTCGAAATGGATTCCATGTATATCAACCAAGTTTGGACACTAGTTGTTGTACCAGAAGGCATTGTATCTATTGGTATTATTTAAGTCTTCAAGGAAAACATACATGGAAGGCAACATACCAATGTACTGAGCCGGGCTTGTAGCGGAAAGGTATTGTTATCAACATTGTGTCGATCACGACGAAACCTTTTACCTGTTGGCATGGATAAATCCATTTGGATAATGCTTGTTGATGATGCATGTTTCATTTGTGAAATATGTCAGCTGAATGCCAAAATCGCTTTCCTTAACGGAAACATTTTGGAGGATGTTTACAACATCCTGACGGTTTTGTCGTACTAAAACTAGCAAACAAGGTTTGCAGGTTATTCGATCTATGAATGGATTGTAGCAAGTATTAGGTTCTTGGAACTATTGTTTTGATGTAATCATAATGGTATATGATTTAATTCAAAATGAAAATGATTCTTGTGTATATAAAGAGCGTTAGTGGGAGCGCACTGACAATGACTGTCTTGTATAATGATGACATATCATTTCTTGGAAATGATATTCCCATATAACAATCGGTGAAAGCTTGGCTTTCATGAAAATTCTCCGTAGAATTCTTGAAAAAAACAACATTTATTCTAGGAATAAAGATCTACTGGGATAGATCTAAAAGTTGTTAACACTCTCCGAGAACTCGTACATTGAAAAATTTACGTGACCCGGTGTCTCATACGCTTTGAGCATATGGAGTCACAATCGGGCCAATCCAAGTGATAGTCACTGGATTGATGTTAAGAACATCCTTAAGTATCTTAGAGAACTAAGGATGCTGTCTTTAACTATAGAGAATGAGAACTTGTAGTGACTGGGATCACTGCTGCAATTTTCCTAACCGATAATAAACGACTATAAGTCGTAACAATGGTACTATGCAGTTTGAATAACGGAACAGTGAGCTGGAAATATTCCAAGCAAGATACCGTTACCGAATAAACAACAAAAGTGGATTATTGCTGCAGCTGAGGCAGCAATAGAAGACTTTTTGGATCAATAATAAATCTAATTAGATTAGATATATTTCTGTTAGCAACTGAGCTAGGCTACAGCACAGGCTAAAGAATTAATGGTCTCATCAACGATCCAGATATATACTTCGACTATTCATCTGATTCATTCAGATCATACATCGTGGTGATGTGATGATTGAATAAATCGTATCAAATGATAATCATGCAAATCCACTGACATAAGCCTATCCTCAGCAGAAGTTTGAGTGAACAGTACATAGTTCGGGTGTAGGACACTCGAGAGACTGGCTATAGGCCAAGTGGGAGATTGTTGGACAGTTATGACCCATAGCGTAACTATTTGTACAGATCATGGTGATGTTGTACAAATTAACTATGTGACAAAGAAAATTTCTCTTTTATCATTTGTCATTAGATCACCAAGATATATAAATGATAGAAGGTCCATATGATTAGTTCCTGGATTGAGATGATATGAGACAGTATCAATCCACGAAGGTTTAATCATTAAATATCCATAGTCAGAGTATTATCGAGATTGTACATCGATAATGCGAAAAAGACTAGTATTACACTTGTGCGAGTTGTGAGGGCATAACCGCATAGTTCTCATATATTTGGGTATATGATACTCATGTAAGTGTAATAGGAGGTTGTGTTTACCGATGGTACGGAAACAGCTTCGCTCTGGATAGACCCCCCGAAATTCCATTGGAAGTATGACTATGTTGTTGGAGTTCTACGGTCTAACCGAGATCGTTTTCAAGCAAGAAACAATGTGCAAATGCATCAAGGAAGTGGCGGAATACTTACATTGATCGGTTGAGCGATGCGATGAAGAACAAAAATTCTTGTGCTCTTCCTAGA
Organism: Zanthoxylum bungeanum; assembly: GCA_019454045.1. Taxonomy (NCBI): domain Eukaryota; kingdom Viridiplantae; phylum Streptophyta; class Magnoliopsida; order Sapindales; family Rutaceae; genus Zanthoxylum; species Zanthoxylum bungeanum. Next base: position 16,232 of record SKCR01010917.1, on the reverse strand, counting down.
AGGCTCTCGGTAGTGGCTGAAATTTGGCCTCAAAATAATTCGATCATGGGGGTCTCAAGCTCCAAACTTTGTGATATGAATTCCATGCCCACGGGTGGGTTTCCCTATCACCTTCGCAAGACTGTAAAGCGTGCTAGCACTCGGTAATTTTTTCCGCATAAATCACCTAGCTTCTCCTTCAATCTCACGGTGAAACCAGAAAATGAAGGAAGAAAAACTGCCCATTGGGCGTGAGCAAGAGAGAAAAAGAAAGAGAAGAGAATCAAGTGTTGTATGTAAAAAATGATTTCCAAAAGCTTTTAAATGATATACCAAATATTTGGTATTTGTTCATTTAATTTCTTACACAAACATTGAGTGTAAATCAAGCTATCATCATTGTCACCAAAACCCATCACCAAAAGCAACTAAAGTGACATGTAATGTGACAACTGATGTGACAAGTGGGCCGTACTTAAGTTCGTAATGCGAGTGCGCCCGCAAACACTCCCGGGCTCGGGTTCGCTAATTCCAAATTAACGAATTTTCCATTGCGACGTAATTAAATAATTATGCCTAGCAAAATCACTATTCACATCGCTAGTCATAAGTCATCGGTGAATCTTTGGGAAGCGACCCATGAGATCCCCGGATATGTTGGCAGTAAATTCGGTCGTCGGACTATTCGAACACGAATGTACCTAATACTACGTTTTTACTGATTTACAACACAAGGTTGGCTTCTAGCAAAGCGCCATGCCTTCCCAATTCTCTAGAAATATCCTTACAGGAATAAGTGATCTATATCAGGCGTAGTATATGTAGTATTGCGTATTTCAATCCAGTATCGGATGTCACATGCTAGGCCTGGGGCTGGAATTGTGTCTGCCTCATACGAAGCACATATCGGATCTCTGGTAACTAGTCTCTATAATCAGATATACATGACCTAGTCATAATATCCCGATAGCTGCAGCATATAAGAGAATAAGTTCCGTATCCTACGTGACCATCATCTCCACTATGATTGGAGTGATACTTCCGTCTTGACATCACACTCAACACACTACGATTCTCAATATACCCAGCAGAGGCGTACACAGAACCTGTTAAAGCCCTGGACGACTAAAACCAAAGTATATTGATTGTCGCAAGTATTAGCGGAGCAAGTCTCAGGTTAAGACCAAATACACCTACCCTGATTTCGGACTTCCATAGACACATAGTCATACTACTAATGGAATTCCAAGGGGTCTATCCAGAGCGAAGCTGTTTCCTTACCATCGGTAAACACAACCTCCTATTACACTTGCATGAGTATCCTATACCCAAATATATGAGAACTATGTCGTTATGCCCTCACAACGCGCACAAGTGTAATACTAGTCTTTTTCGCATTATCGATGTCCAATCTCGATAATACTCTGACAAGGGAAATTTAATGATTAAACCTCCGTAGATTGATACTGTCCCATATCATCTAGATCCAGGAACTAATCATATGGACCTTCTATCATTTATATATCTTAGTGATCTAATCACAAATGATAAATGAGCAATTTCGTTTGTCACATAGTTAATTTGTACAACAACACCATGATCTGTACAAATAGTGACGCTATGGGTCATAACTGTCCAACAATCTCTCACTTTGCCTATAGCCAGTCACTCGAGTGTCTTACACCCGAACTATGTACTGTTCGCTCAAACTTCTGCTGAGGAAAGGCTTTCGTCAGCGGATTTGCATGATTATTATCTAATGCGATTTATACGATCATCACATCGCCACAATGTATGATCCGAATGAATCAGATAAATAGTCGAAGTATATATCTGGATCGTTGATGAGACCGTTAATTCTTTAGCATGCGCTGTAGACTAGCTTAGCTGCTAACAGAACTATATCTAATCTAATTAGATTTGTTATCGATCCAAAAAGCTTCTATTGTTGCCTTAGCCGCAGCAATATTCCCCTTTTGTTGTTTATTCGGTAACAGTATCTTGCTTGGAAGATTTCCAGCTCACTGTTCCGTTATTCAAACTTTATAGTACCGTTGTTACGACTTATAGTCGTTATTATCGGTTAGGAAATTTGCAGCAGTGATCCCAGTCACTTCAAGTTCTCTTTCCCGATAGTTTAAAACAACATCCTTAGTTCTCTAAGATACTAAAAGATGTTCTTAACATCAATCCAGTAATTATCACTTGGATTGGCCTGATTGTGACTCCATATGCTCAAAACGTATGAGACACGAGGTCACGTACATTTATTTAAATTTACGAGTTCTCGGAGAGTATTAATAACCTTTAGATCTATCCCAGTAGATCTTTATTCCTGTAATGAAGGTTGTTTCTCCCAAAAAAATCAACGGAGAATTTTCATGAAAGCCAAGCTTTCACCGATTGTAATATGGGAATATCATTTCCAAGAAATGATGTATTATCATTATTTAGGACATTCAATTTCAGTGCGCTCCCACTAACCTCCTTATATACACAAGAATCATTTCATTTTGAATTAAATCATAAACCATTATGATTACATCAAAACGATAATTCCAAGAACGTAATGCTTGCCTCAATCCATACATGGATCGAATAACCTACAAACCTTGTTTGCTTGTTATGGAACGACAAAACCGCCAGGATGTTGTAAACATCCTCCAAAAGGTTTCCTTTTAAGGAAAGCGGTTTTGGCGTTCAGCTTCCATATTTCATAAATGAAACATGCAGCATCAACAAGCATTATCCAAATGGATTTACCGTGGCAACTGGTTAAAGGTTTCGTCGTAATCGACACAATATTGATAATGATACCTTTTCGCTACAAGCCTAGCTTAGTACGTTGGTATGTTGCCTTCCATGTATGTCTTCCTTGAAGACTTGTAAGTACCAATAGGCACAATGCCTTGCGGTACATCAACTAGTATCCAAACTTCGTTGATATACATGGAATCCATTTCGGATATCATGGCACTTTGCCATAATAGGGAGTCGATACCTTGTATCACTTCCTCATACGTAGTCAGGTTGTGTACCTCAAAAAGATTGACATCTTAACGAGGTGAGATCAGAAACCCATACCCCAGGTTGTTTTCTGACTCTCTCCGACCTACGTGGTTCTTGTGTATTCTAAGATTACTGGTATAGTTTCATCTTTGATGAACTATTTATGTTCCATTAGGAATCGGTGCCTGGAATAGTATTACTCCGATTTTCATCGAGTTTTACTTTCCTCCCACTTACCACTGCATATAGGTATTCCTCTTAGGAAAACCGCATGGCGAGCAACAATTAAATTATTCTCTAGTGAGTTGTATAAGTACTATACTTTGGTTTCCCTATGATGACCCACAAATTAGGCACTTATCCGATTTGGGTTCTAGTTTGGTATCATCCAAACATATGCCTAGCATTCCCAAATCTTCAGGAATGAGAAAACCCGGTTTCTTTCCTATTCAAATCTAATATGAAGTCTGTCAAACAGATTTATGGAACCTTATTCAAAATAAGTTCTGCACTGTTTAATGTGTATCCGTTGAAGGAAATGGTAGCTCAGAGCGACTCATGATTAACCTTATCATGTCCAACAAAATTTGGTTTATCCGTTCGGACACACCGTCAAACTGACGTGTTCCGGGAGGAGTCCTCATTGAAAGAATACTATACTCTTTCAAGTATGCGAGAAACTTATTGCTTAAGTATTTTCATCATGGTCTAACCGTGACGGTTTTATACTTTAGCCGATCTGTTTGTCTACTTCGTGTCGAAACTTTAAAAGTTTCTGATTTGTGTTTCAGAAGAAACACATAACCATAACGCGATGCCACATCCGTAAAGGTCACGAAATATTCATATCCACCTCTAGCCTAGCTAGACATGGGCCCATTTTCTTCACTATGAACGAGGGCTAACAGATCGGTGGCATTTACACTTTTACCAAGTAAAAAGCGTTTTAAACACTTTGCTTAATAAACTAGATTCGTAGACATTATTTGATTAGAATCAAATTGTCCTAGTACCCACTCTTCAAAAGTGTGGATATACGAGTCTTGTTTAATTGTATCCCAGACAACAATGCCACAATATAATTCATCTGATTGAGCTATTTATTTGTCATGTTATATGTTTGAGATTTATTTATATTCAAAATATAAATGCTGTTATTCACATCTAATGTGTTTATCTCAATATCATCTTTATATAATAAATCACTTTAGTGTTCTAAAATATAAAGGTATATCCACAACGTATTAAACACTAATATGGAGATAATATTTCTAGTCAAACTAGTTACATTTTAACAGTTTCCCAATTTAAGTACACACCCGAAGGGTAGTTCCTAAACTTAGGTATCTACGGTTAAAACAACGACAGTCGTCCCGTTTCCAATTCGCAGATAAATCTCTATCTGAAGTCAGTATCATGCTCATAGCAGATTCTGCACATCAGTACTTATTTATGTATCACATTAAGTATCTAAAATCCTATTTTAATACTAGTAGTGAACATATTTATGACAAACATATTTGAAGTCGGAGCCTTGTACCGTCTTCAATTCCTTCATGTCTGCTTTGTCCAAACGGCAGTCACGCTTCTGCGATCCCGTTTGCCACAATTTAGGCAGACATTTTGGAATATGTCATTTATCTTCATAGAAGATTATAATGATTTTGCATTTACCCATTTTTCACACTCTAGAAGCCTTTGGCCAAGCGTTGGCATTCTAGAAATGTCGAAATAAGATGCACCTTGCGCTTCTTGCCTTATTGCAAAGTTTGGCTTTGTCTCCTTGAGAATAGCCATTAACTCTCAAAGAGTTTACTATTGTAATTTTAGTACTTCTAAGATCTAAGGATAGATCTATGAAGATCCTTCAATTTCAATATCATACTTTAAGGATCTAATCCTTAGTTCTGATAAAGAAATTAAGGAGTCTATTTGGCAAGCTTAATGGATTAAGCACTAAAGTTATCATCACATGAATCTTCCAAAGATTATGTTCTACTATTTGCTTAACTTCGGGCTTAGGCCTAATATGTTATTTTATCAAATAAAGTAACTTATTAGTTTTCAGGACTATCCTGAAATTTTATTCCCAATTTGAAAATTAAAGTCGTTTAAATACATTTTCACCCAGGATTATGTTTTAAACACTAATATTTCAATTTATCTTGATTCTACTAGTCCAACTATTTAACCAACAATATCAGGTACTATTTATTATAATGATTACTAAAGTCCAACTATATAATCAACTATAATTAAATTCAATTATATTGATTACTATAATCCAATTATAAAATCAACTATAATTCAAATTGTTTAATTCAAATATATTGATTACTATAATCTAATTATATAATCAACTATAAATGAATAGTTTGAATACAGTCCAACTATTTTATTTAAAACAACGATGAAATATTAGTCCAACTAATGAATAATTTATTTGACGAATAATTTGATATGAGCTCGTATGGCAAGTAATTAAACGAATATTGCAAATTTAATACTTGCCTCCCACTATTTTTCGACGAGCCTCTAACCCTCTGTTGAGTACTCAAGAAACCGTGTTTCCTAGTGGGCTAGGATCCCGTTAAATAACACACAATCTTGACTTTGGCCAACAAATTGTATGATAATTAACTAGGTAGATCTATAAGATCAATTGGATCTCATCCAATTCCTAGATCCAGTAGGTGGACATCCAAGTCTGAAATATATATCTTATATATTCCAATATATCCAATATATTGCCTAACCTTTTTCCTCTGAATCAAATAAGCCTTGGCTTTGGCACAACAAACCTAGTGATCCCAGTTAAGTGTGACCCATTGACCTTGGAAAGCTTCGTAATCAATGTCGATGGACAAGAAGTGATATTGACTTTGGCCAACAAATCATAACTTGGACAAGACATTGATATGGAATAAAGCCTTCGTGATTCAAACACATCCTCGATGGACAAAGGCCTTGACTTTGGCCAACAAACCAATGCCAGTCTTGGATCTTGAGTAAGAATAACTCAATGGAAGGAAAAACGCTTCATATTTTGTGAGGGTTTTTCACGTGCAAATTGGCAACCAATTTATTATCTTTGTTAAGGTCTCATCATCATACACCCTTAAACATGCATTCTAAACACATAATAAAGCGCGTATAAATAAAATAATAATGATATGCGGATGGATACTTTACACATTGATCCTAGATCAAATCTATCCATTTTCCTCTCTCCCACTAGCACATGTATAACTTCTACCCGTTATATAACACTTTTAAAGAAACCTCATTTACATTGAGGAGAATAGGTGAGAAGAGAAATACACTGAGTAATGAGGTAATAGGCTAGACACATAGGTCCAATTTAATAAATTCTAAATTTATTACAACAATTTCCAAAATTACCCCACCCATCTAATATCCATCTGATATACATTATTCATGCATCGCAACAATGTATTCACACAAGCATGTTATCAATCAATCTAATCCAATTAATTAATCTGGTAATTAATGACCATCCAATGTTAAAACAACGATTTGATTTTGCTCGAGTCAAACTCGTTTTGCGAATAAGTACTCAAAGTACGAATTCTTGAATTAAATTAAACTACAACATTAAATCCAATTTAATTTTTATTTAATACTAATTCATTTATTTAATTCCAAATTAAATAACACACTTCATTAACGAACCTTTACGACTTAGATTCTAAATCTAATCGTTAAGGGTCTCAAAGCCCGATTAACATCCAATGTTAATTTAATTAAAGTCCAATGGGCTTTTAATTAATTTCATAAGGCGTGGGCTTCTGCAACCAAAGCCCAATCAAGGAATAACCCCATAAGCCTATAAATCAATTTAGGCCCATTAGGCCCATTAAACTTTAAAGGTCCATTAAGTCATAATTGGACTTTATGGATACGGTTTTGGGCCCAATTGGATCCAACCAATTTAGCCTAAACCAATCTTGGTACAACCAAGCCCGATAAGCCCAATTACAACCTTTAAAGCCCAATTCCAAATTTGGCCAACATAATTAAATTCCAAAATTCTAATTTCACAATTTAATTACTCAAAGTGTATTGCAATAATTAATTACCCAAATCAATATTTCAAAACACCAATTAGCCTAATTAATCATGCTCATTAAATAAAAACATGTCCAACACATTTTAATCAAAAATCAAACCCATTTCATGCTTTCTTTGTCTCGGTAATTTGGGGTTTTTCATGTCCAATTTTGTTTCAATCAAATTAAATCCACAATCAACATTCCCCAATTTTTTCCAACACATCCAATGATCAAAAACACAAAAATTACCAAGACAATTTAGGGCATTCATATTCGGCCAAGCCTAGAATTTTGGGGAAAATTATCCAATCAAATTTTCATGAAATTGATCCAATACAACTTCAATTAAACATCATTTAGCATACTTAATCAAATAATTTCATCAAATCATGCTCAAAATCAATTTACCCAATTTTAACCCTGAGTTCAAGTTTCATGCTTTAACTCGCTCTGATACCATTGTTGGAGTTCTACGGTCTAATCGAGATCGTTTTCAAGCAAGAAACAATGTGCGACTATGATAAGTGCATGAAAATGTATTTTGAACATCACTTATTCAGGTTTATTGTTAAATATTTAGTTATATATCTTATATTTTATTATATAATATTTATCATTATATTAATTTAGAAAATATTTATTATTTAAGTTAATTTAATAATTTTCCTATTTATATATTTGTAGGAATTAGAAAAGAAAAACAAGAGAAGGATTTGCAACAATTAAAGAAGACAAGTGGGGCCCAGCTTTATTTTGGTGTTCGATTTTACAAAATAACAAAAGAAAAGAAGAGAACCAATTCTGCCGAGAAAGAAAGTAACGTGGGACCAATTGTTGACAAAAAGGCCAAAAAGCATCAATTGTTGACTTTTGAAAAAGGAAGAATGAAATTACGTGGGCCCAATTACAAGTTGCATTAGGTTTCAAAAAAATTGTTTATTATTTAAGCACAGAAGGTTGGAAGTTGAAGGGGCTGGGCGCAAATAAAAAAAGAGAAAAACTGCGCATAATACAACGTGAGGCAAGAGTTGGTAACGAGAGGCTCCAGGCGGCGTGAAGCAGCTTAGGGCTGCTGCCGAGACGCGGAGAGCTGCGCGAGCGTACGAGAGACAGAAGCAGTGCGAGGGAGAGAAGAAATCAGAGCCCAGAAGCCGGACGCGGAGCCGTGATGATTCAGAACAATATTTCTCTCAAATTCCAGGCTATTTCTATTTCTTTTAGGAGGAACTAATCCCCTAGGCAAAGTTAGGGATGAACTCTTGTGTTGGATTTTTATTATTTATGTTTTTAATTCCTACGAGTACTTTTTTATCGTTTAATAAAATTGATGTTTATTATTTTATATTATCTTTAAATTTATTAATCCAGAAATTATGTTTTGTCAAATCCCATATAGATCCAATCATGCTTCTTCTATGTGTGGTTTGCGAATTTAATTGTGACTGGTAAAAGTCATTTTATGTGTTGGTTCTGCTTGCAGTATTGCCTAAGGGTATATTGTCGACGTTAGATAGCTCGTAACGATGACTTTTGTGTGCTGTTAACATAGAGAAAATAATCATTAATTACCTTAGAATTTGAATATGCATAGTATTGAATATATTCCGGTTGTTGGTTTGGGATGTGAAACCCTCAACTGAGTAGTAATAGGAATTAATAACTGGATATAGGAGTTTGATGCAAGAGGGATTCCGACGCTTTGCTGCTTTTCTCTGCCATTATCGGTTATTACCTTTTTTCATTATTTTATTTATCTTTACTTTAATTATCAATTTATTCGTTTTCTTTATTTTAGTTACCGTTAACGTTTTTGTTTGAGTAAATTAGTTCCTGTAACCATCTCTTGAGGAATCGACACCCCAGCTATACTGCGATAACCGCAAGTCATATTTGGGCGTAATCAAAATTTGGCGCCGTTGCCGGGGGAGACGGTTTACAAGCAAAAGGACCAGGTTTGCTTAGTCAATAACGAAGCGGTAACTTCGTTCCATTTTTTTTATTATTAGTATTTTATTTTATTTTATTCATTTATTATCTCTTATTTATTTTCTTTTACTATTTTAGTTTTTTTTATTCTTAATTAGTTTTTTTTTCTAGTATTTTATTTTAGTATTTAATTTAGTTATTTTATTTTTGTTTTAGTTTTAGTTAGATTTTAAGTTTTAGTTTATTCTTTTTATTTATTTATTTATTTTTATTTTATTTTATTTCTCGTATTATTTGAACTTAAATTGCATGTCTAGACGTATGGATAGATTTGATAGATTTCTTATGACTGAAGAAGAAAGCTCAGATTCTGAGGACATATTTGAAAATCCTTTTTCTACACCATCCGCTTCTAGCGCACATAACATGAGTGAATACGAGAGACCACCTAGGAGGACTCTTGAAGAGTACCGCCACCCAACTCGCACAGCTACACCTTCGTGTATCATGTTTCCTCCTAATGCACCACACATAGACTTTAGGGCTGGAATGATACAATATCTTCCAACTTTTCACGGTTTAGAGAGCGAGAATCCTTACATGCACATTAGGGAATTTGAAGAGGTAGTAGTAACCTTCCATGACCGTTTTGGGACTACCGACACAATTAGACTTAAGTTCTTCCCTTTTGCCCTTAAGGATAGAGCTAAGAGCTGGTTGTATTCTTTGAGACCTAGGTCAATAGGATCGTGGGGCGAAATGACTCAGGTATTTTTCGATAAATATTCCCACACCATAAGATAGATGCCCTGAAAAGAGAGGAGACTTAATAGCCAAAGACAGCAAGACAATGCATTCAGTAGCCCAACTAGAATCCCAAGAGTATCCGGTATATGGTGAGATGAGAGGGACATATGACGAACAATGCCATGCATTAGGGACTTACCAAAAGCCTTACACACCTTACTCGGACACCTATAATCATAGTTGGAGGAACCACCCCAACCTTAGTTGGAAGCAAGAGTCTTATCAGCCTACCCAGACACCACAACCTAGGAGTTACAGTACCCCACAGTATCACACATCTGCCATTCCTAGGAATTCTTTAGAGGATACTATGCAAGCATTCGTGGAAGCCCAGAAGGTGATTGTAGAGACCCAGAGCAAAACCAATCAAAGGATTGAGTCGTTGATAGCTCAGGTAGCTGAAGACCAAAAGGAAATTAGGAGTCAAATCTCTAAATTGACTAATGTCCTGAGTGTGCAAGAACAAAGAAAATTCCCATCTCAGACTCAACAAAATCCACAAGGGCAACACAAGGCACAGGTTGATCATGAGGTATCTAGTATAAGAGGTGTTGATGTCATAATCACTAGGAGCGGTAAAGAGGTAGGTGTTGGACAAAATGACCCATAGCGTCACTATTTGCACAGATCATTGTGTTGTTGTAGCAAATTAACTATGTGACAAGGAAATTGCACTCTCATCATTTGTGATTAGATCACCATAGATATATAAATGAAGAGAGGTCCCTATGATTAATTCCTGGATTGAGAATGATATGAGACAGTATCAATCCCCGAAGGTTTAATCATTGAATATCCCTAGCTGGAGTATTATCGAGACTGGACATCGATAATGCAGAATAGGCTAGTATTGCACTTGTGTGCGTTGTGAGGGCACAACGACATAGTTCTCATATATATAAGTATCGGATACTTATGCAAGTGCGATCGGAGGTCGTGTTTCACCGATAGTACGGGAAACAGCTTCGCTCTGGATAGACCCCTCGGAATCCCATTGGTATTATGACTATGTGTTTATGGGAGGCCGAAATCAAGGTAGGTGTGTATAGTCTTAACCTGAGACTTACATCGGTAGACTTTGGTCTTGGTGGTACAAGGCTTTAACCGGTTCTGCGTACACCACTTCTGGGTTTATCAGAGAGTCGTAATGTATTGGGTCTGATGTCAAGACGGAAGTATCACTTCAGTCATAGTGGAGATGATGTCACACAGGATACGGTACTAGTGCTCTTGAGTGTTGCGCAACCAATCGGGATATTGTGACCAGGTCATGAATATCTGATTATAGAGACTCATTCATAATTTGGGGGAGATAGGCAATGAAAAATTTAGAATTGGACACTGAATTCGAGGATGATGAGGGTGTAGATGTTCACATTAATGAAATTGATGATAATCACGATGATGATCCAAAGACAGATATGGTTTTTAATAATACACATGAGATGTTTAATTATTACAAATAATATGGAAAACGAAATGGGTTTCCAGTATTGGGAAGAAGTAGTAGAAATGGGGTGATGAGAATGTTAGGTATGTGAAATTTACTTGTGGGAGAAGCGACTTTTCAAAAATGACATTGAGTAATATTTTAAGGCCCCAACCTAATTCAAAAATTGGTTGCAATGCTAAAACTTGTGGATGGGCAGATGAATTTAGAAAATGGAGGGTTCAAACTTTAGTTCTCGAGCACAACCATGAATTATTATCTCCATTGAAGTCGAAGTATTTCAGATGTAACCGTAGCATCAATGTACATGCAAAAAGGAAACTTGAGATAAATAATTGAAGCTGGTGGTCATGAAAATGTTACATTCTTGACAAACAAAGAAGATTACGGCTTGGTGAAGGAGATGATGTTGCTTTACAAAACTACTTGATGAAAATACTAGCAGAAGATGATAGGTTTTACTTTAGCTTCAACTTGGATGATGAAGGTTGATTAAAAAATGTTTTTTAGGCTGATCCGAGGAGTAGGGCCTCATACAAATCTTTTAGTGATGTTGTTACATTTGACACCACATATCTAACAAATAAGTATGACATGTCATTCACCCCATTTGTGGGAGTTAATCATCATGATCATTCTATATTGTTTGGATGTGGATTGATATCACATGAGTAAACTGAGATTTTTACATGGTTTTTCATCATTTTCGTTTAATTCAACTCCAGAACACTTTCCGGAAATTATTCCAACTCCCAAAAAACATCCATTTCATTCATATGACATCAAATTCATCACAAAATTTCCAGTTTTACCAGAGCTAATCCAGAAACTGAAATTGCCATTTTTCATGCATTAAATCCAAATTTTCAACATTAATCAACTAATCTCAACACCAATTCAAGTCACCATATATGAATCACCCAAGAATAATTCTAGGCATTACAAGAGTGGTCATACACATGCTTCATTAGCTTCCAATACATCAACCACAACCAAAAGCCCCAAACTTTGTAGAAAAGAAGAAACCCTAGATATCATTATATCATCAAGAAACAAGAAACGTAATTTTCCATGATTAGAGATTTTAGAATTACCTTTAATCCTATGATTCATTAACTTTATTTCTTGATTTTTCTTCTTTCTCCACTTTGATTCATCAAAAACCATTTGAGATTTTTTTTTTGGATTATGTATTCGGCCATGGAGGTGTTAATGGAATGAAGAAAATATTTTTCTAATTAAAAACCCCTTAGCTAACTTTAAAGGGCAATTTTTTCCATTTAATAATTTAATCAAATTAAATTATAATTACACTTTATGTAATCCAATCAAATTAGCACACATAAAGTATAATTAAATCTTACCATGTGAACCAATAATAATTAAACAAATTTCATAACATTTATGGAAAAAGTATAATTAATTAATCATTTAAATATTTAACAATTAAATATCTAAATAATCAATTAATATAATAATTATTATTATATGTGTATTTTTATTTACAATAAATAACAAATACATATATTTATGGCTGTTGGGTTTCTACGGTCTAACCGGGATCGTTTTTAAGCAAGAAACTTATGTGTGAATACAACAAAGAAGTTGCGGAATACTTACATTGATCGGTTGAGCGATGCGACGAAGAAAAATCTTTTCCTCCAAGGTGATGAAGCTCTCGGCAGTGGGCAGAAATTTGGGCTCCAAATTTTCGGTCATCGCCTCCAAGTGTGCTACATGCTCCAAGCTTCTCAAATGGTGATTCCAAGCTCACAAGTAGGTTTCCCTATCACCTTGTAAAACTCTTTATGTGCTAGCAATGGCAAGATTTGCCACAAATCTTCCATCTTCCTTCTTTGTGATTCTCGGCCTTGCCAAGAAAATAAGAAAGAAAAATTGGCCCTTTGCCGAATTTGTTGGGAGAGAAAAGGCCACCATGGCCGAAACTTGAAGAGAGAAAAGAGAGAAGATGATGTTGGTTGTCACAAAAAATTAGTAATTGATTTTCTAGAAATCAAATACATATTTTTGCCACCAAAAAATCAAAACATTAATGCCTTCAACCACCAACATCAATCAATCAAGTGACAAGTTGTCATATCACTCAAAGTGACTGGACATCACATCAATCGATTGACGAATGATTTGACGCTTGATTTGACTTGTGGGCCGCACTTGAATTCGAAATACGAGTGCGCCCGCAAACACTCCCGAGCTCGGGTTCGCTAATTCCAAATTAACGAATTTTCCGTTGCGACGCAATTAAATAATTATGCCTAGCAAAATTACTATTCATGTCGCTAATGAATTAATTCTAAATTAACTCGTTTGCCTGAATTAAAATCTAATTTCAATTCCACGTCGAAATCTAATTTCGTATAATATATCGAATATATTATTTTATCGATTAATTCCAAATTAATCGATTTCTCTCTTTAATTAATATTTTATCCCAGATAAAATATCTCCGTAATTAATCCCAGATTAATTTTCTCTCTCATCTAATTAAACCCAGATTAATAAAGAGCGAGTCATACGTCATTGGTGAATCTTCGGGAAGCAACCCATGAGATCCCCGGATATCTTGGCAATAAATTCGGTCGTCCGACTATCCGAACACGTACGTACCTAGTACTATATTTTTAATGATTTACAAGACAAGGTTGGCTTCTAGCAAAGCGCCATGCCTACCCAATTCTCCAGAAATATCCTTACAAGAATAAGTGATCTATATCAGGTGTAGTATACGTAGTATTGCGTATTTCGATCTAGTATCGGATGTCACATGGAAGGCCTGGGGTTGGAATTGTGTCTGCCCCGTACGAAGCACATATCAGATCTCTGGTAACTAGTCTCTATATCGTATAATCATAACCTAGTCATATTATCCCGATGACTGCAGTACTTAAGAGAACCAGTTCCGTATCCTACATGACCATCATCTCCACTATGACTGGAGTGATACTTTTGTCTTGACATCACACCTAATACACTACGATTCTCAATATACCCAGAAGAGGCGTACACAGAACCTGTTAAAGCCCTGGACGACCAAAATGAAAGTATATTGATTGTCGTAAGTATTAGCGGTGCAAGTCTCAGGTTAAGACCAAATACACCGACCCTGATTCGGACTTCCATAGACACATATGTTGGACATTTATGACCCATAGCGTCACTATTTGTACAGATCATGGTGTTGTTGTACAAATTAACTATGTGACAAAGGAAATTGTACTTTTATCATTTGTGATTAGATCACCAAGATATATAAATGATAGAAGGTCCATATGATTAGTTCCTGGATTGAGATGGTATGAGACAGTATCAATCCACGAAGGTTTAATTATTAAATATCCCTAGTCAGAGTATTATCGAGATTGGATATCGATAATGCGAAAAGACTAGTATTACACTTGTGCGCGTTGTGAGGGCATAACGACATAGTTCTCATATATTTGGGTATAGGATACTCATGCAAGTGTAATAGGAGGTTGTGTTTACCGATGGTACGGAAACAACTTCACTCTGGATAGACCCCTCAGAATTCCATTGGTAGTATGACTATGTGTCTATGGAAGTCCGAAATCAGGGTATGTGTATTTGGTCTTAACCTGAGACTTGCACCGCTAATACTTGTGACAATCAATATACTTTGGTTTTGGTCGTCCAGGGCTTTAACAGGTTCTGTGTACACCTCTGCTGGGTATATTGAGAATTGTAGTGTGTTGGGTGTGATGTCAAGACAGAAGTATCACTCTAGTCATAGTGGAGATAATGGTCACGTAGGATACGGAACTCGTTCTCTTATATGCTGTAGCTATCGGGATATTATGACTAGGTCATGTATATCTGATTATAGAGACTAGTTACCAGAGATCCGATATGTGCTTCGTACGGGGCAGACACAATTCCAGCCCCAGGCCTAATATTTGACATCTGATACTGGATAGAAATACGCATACTACGTATACTACGCCTGATATAGATCACTTATTCCTGTAAGGATATTTTTGGAGAATTGGGAAGGCGTGGGGCTTTGCTAGAAGCCAACCTTGTCTTGTAAATCGGTAAAAACGTAGTATTAGGTACATACGTGTTCGGATAGTCCGACGACCGAATTTACTACCAACATATCCGGGGATCTCATGGGTCGCTTCCCGAAGATTCACCGATGACGTATGACTCGCACTTTATTAATATGTGATTAATTAGATGAGAGAGAAAATTAATCTGGGATTAATTGCGGAGATATTTTATCTGGGATAAAATATCATTTAAAGAGAGTGAACTATTAATTTAGAATTAATCGATAAAATTATATATTCGATATATTATACGAAATTGGATTTCGACTCGAATTTGAATTAAGATTTTAATTCGGGCAAACGAGTTAATTTAGAATTAATTCGTTAGCGACGTGAATAGTGATTTTGCTAGGCATAATTATTTAATTACGTCGCAATGGAAAATTCGTTAATTTGGAATTAGCGAACCCGAGCCCGGAGTGTTTGTGGGCGTACTCGCATTACGAAATTAAGTGCGGCCCACTTGTCATATCAGTTGTCACATCACATGTCACTTTAGTTGCTTTTGGTGATGAGTTTTGTTGACAATGATGATAGCTTGATTTACACTCAATGTTTGTGTAAGAAATTAAATGAACAAATACCAAATATTTGGTATATCATTTAAAAGGTTTTGGAAATCATTTTTTACATACAACACTTGATTCTCTTCTCTTTCTTCTTCTCTCTTGCTCACGCCCAAGGGGCAGTTTTTTCTTTCTTCTTTTTCTGGTTTCACCTGAGATTGAAGGAGAAGGTAGGTGATTTTTGGGGCAAAAATTACCGAGTGCTAGCACGCTTTAGAGTCTTGCGAAGGTAATAGGGAAACCCACCCGTGGGCATGGAATACACATCACAAAGCTTGGAGCTTGAGCCACCATGACCGAATTATTTGGAGGCCAAATTTCAGCCATTGCCGAG
>SKCR01010916.1:0-158147 GCA_019454045.1 Zanthoxylum bungeanum | reverse complement strand
AAACTCAAGATCACATGGATCACATGATTGGTGAACACTCGGGTTTACCTAATTCAAGTGGGAGTGATGAGAAAATTTGAGAAAAAATGATGAATCTGTTTCACATGAATCTCAAAATGATGAATTAGTTTCACACGATCTCATTTACGTGATCCGAGTGGGAGTGATGTACATAATCCAAGTGGGAGCAATGTGCACGATCCAAATGGGAATAATATGGAAAGTGAGGAATCAGTTCCACCACTATAATCCCAATTACGCGCGTAGTAATCGTTAGGCATTCCTTGACGTTATTTAGATATCGAAGGAGAAATATTTATGACTCTACCTCAAGATGATGAAGAACCTAGAAACATAAAAGAGGCTCTTCAATGTCTGCTAGGAAAAATGGATGAAAGCAATGGGAGACGAAATGGAGGTCAATGAGGTCCAACCAAGTTTGGAAATTGGTTGATCTACCCAAGGACGCAAAGCTATCAAGAACAAATGGGTTCTTAAAATAAAGCGTAATGCCGATGGCAATATCGAAAGATATAAAGCACGACTTGTAGCAAAATGGTATATACATAACATGAAGGAATTGACTCGAAGAGACTTTTTCACCTGTTGTAAGGTTTACCTCAATTCGCTTGATTCTGGCTATAGTAGCAAGTATGGATCTAGAATTACATCAAAAAGATGTAAAGACTGCTTTTCTCAATGGAGAACTTGATGAAGAAATCTACATGGAACAACCAGTAGGTTTCATAAAGAAAATGAAAAGGAGAAAGTATTTAGACTTTTAAAGTCTATATATGGTCTCAAGCAATCGTCTAGACAATGGTATATACGATTCCATAATACAATCATTTCGAATGATTTCACAATGATAGATGAGGATCATTGTGTGTACACCAAGAGAGATAAAGATAAGTTCATTATCTTATCTTTGTACGTGGATGATATACTTATAACCGGAAATGATAAGGAGTTTGTAAAACACATCAAAGAATGGTTATCATATAATTTCGAGATGAAAGATATGGGTGAAGCTGCATATATTCTTGGGGTTAAGATCTCAAGAAATCGTTCAAAGAATTTATTATCTCTTTCACATGAGTCATATATAAAGAAAATTCCTGAACGCTTCCAAATGCAGGCTTGTAAACTCATTGATACTCCTATCACAAAAACTGAAGCTTTGAGTCGTAGATTGTGTCCTGAAACTCCACAGGAAAAGGAGCAAATGAAGAAAGTTCTTATGCAAATGCAGTTGGAAGTTTATGTACGCAATGTTGTGTACAAGACCTGATATATGTTTCACTGTTGGAATGTGAGTAGATACCAATCCAATCCAGGACTAGCACATTGGAAAGCAAAAGAATATTTAGGTATCTGAGAGGGACATCTGATTACTCATTGTGTTATCAGGAATGATCTGCAATTGCGAGGCTATACTTGATGCTTACTGTGGAGGAGATTTAGATGAAAGAAAATCTACCTCCGGTTTTGTTTGTGGAGGAGATTTAGATGAAAGAAAATCTACCTCCGGTTTTGTTTTCTTGTTAAACAATGGTGCCATTTCATGGAGCAGTAAGAAACAGTCTTGTATAGCTTTATCCAAATGGAGGCTGAATTTGTGGCATTTTCATCAGCAGTACAAGAGGCTGTGTGGTTGAAAAGGTTCTTGGATCATTTGGGTATGTCAAATGAAGCTTCTGGTCCAGTACTAGTTAACTGTGATAGTGAAGCAGCGATAGCCTACACAAAAGACCCAAAATTCCATTGTAAAACGAAACATATAGATACCAAATAACTTTGACAGAAAATAGTTGCACGAGAAGAGGTAAACATGAAGTACATTTCTACGCAAGAAATGGTAGCAGATCCATTGACCTAAGCCTGTTCCTAGAGATGTCTTTGTTAGACATATAAAAACTCAGAGATTACGTAGATGTTAATGTGCTTACATATTATGATATGTTTTTCCCAAATAATGTTTACTAATGTTAATACTCATTGATATTTGTGTTCAATGCTTACATGTTATATGTTGATACATGTTTAACCAAATATAATATTCATTAGTATGAGAAGTATGTCGGACAAGTGAATGATTGGCCCTCTCACACGGGCAATCGCCTCCATTACTTTGTGTTAATGGGAGAGATGAGTAAAATTTTTAAGCTAATTATCTGATTGATAATCTAGAGAGCTCAAGCTTAAAAATTAAGTAATGTCGTTATTAGGTCACTTTCTCTGTGATATGACCTAAGGTGAATAAGTTTGTTTCACCTTACTTGTCTTAATGTCAGTTATGAGTTAGACATTGTGTTTGTCTGAACTATAATCTGTACGGTATTTTATGAGACATGCGCTCTATGGAAATGAGAGAATACCGTAGCACATGTTTTCATACCATTGTACATTTGCGACTATTGAGGGTAATACAAGTAAAGATCTCGTCTTGATATTATGTGAGACCCTTGAGATTATTTCAATCTCACATTGTACCCTTTAGACTCTTGTCTGCTTCTTAAAACTTAGATTTGATGATCGCTATCTTGGAGTGTTACTAAAGGACCATGAGAGATTCGATCCGAAAGGGCACTCTGGAAAAGCGAATTGAATCAAGGTTGAGAGATTCGAGAAAGGAGAAAGATCATTATATAAGTAATATCACATTAGCTTGTATTCACTGGTCACCAAATTATGTTGTTCTATGTGATCAAACATGATTGTGAATACAAAATAAATATTACATTCGAAAAGAGATCGAGAGAGATTTAATTTGATAATGATCGAGGATACTACATACATAATCCACTATGGTTCTATCCATTTTTTGAGCGGCTATATATTCCTAACAGATGTATAGTAAGTGAGCTCTCGAAGTATGCTGGTCGCACGGCACAATTGTAAATATGAATTATTCTTATAGAGATAATAAAAACTGTTGATCCCATCATTGTGTGAGTGGGAGATTTGGAAATTAATTGTTGTTAATTATTTGGTGTTGTTAAATAAAAACAATTAGTAAATATTTCATGTTGAAAATTATTAATTATTATTTGGTGTTGTTAAATATAAACAATTAGTAATAATTTCATGTTAGAAATTATTAAGTAACAACAAGAGTTGTTAAGTAACAACAAGAGTTGTTAAGTAACAACAATTAGTAAAATGTTAGTGGGGACATATGGTACACCCATGATGGTAATATTTTTGGAAGGGTTAGAGAAAGTCATTATGCATCCAAATACATGTGATTATATAGTAATCAATGCATGTGAGTAAATTGTAATCAATGATTAATAGTAATCCATGCATGTGAGCTAATAGTGACTTGGTTTCCCTCCTATAAATAAGACCATTTGCTTATTGAGTTAAGCAATCAATTAAGTTTGATTAAGAGGTCTCTACAAGTTTAAAGGTATGCAATTGTGTTGTGGTTAATATAGATTTATTTTAATTAGTTTGTAAATAAATCTAGGACTAGTAATACATGTATGGTTAGATCTTAAGAGGACAAACATGTAAATATATTAGGGATTTTGTTTCATAACATCTTGAATAATCGTCAATAAAAGTGACGAAGTATTCATTACCACCTCGGGCTTTTACATTCACCATTCCATAAACGTCTGAATATATTAGCTCAAGTGATTGACTGGCTCTTATACCTTATCCAATAAAAGGTCTCTTGGTCATTTTGCCTTCTAGACATGATTCGCAGACTAGTAAAGTACCAAGTTTTAACTGATTTAAAACTCAGTTCTCTTATTAATCTATCTATTCGGTCAATGTTAATATGTCCAAGTCTAAGATGCCATAGATATGTGTCATCATGAGAAATATTTTGTTGTTTTATTTTAGATTTTTTAACCTTAAATATTTTAGTATTTAACAGTGAACTGTGTCAAACAGCCTTAACACATATAAATTATTTTCGGAGTTTCTTGTGCATATTGTTAATCCATTTCTACTAATAACGGCCAATTTATTATTAAAAGAAACGGAGAAGCCATCTTTCATAAGTTTAGATACATAAATCAAATTCCAGCGAAAATCAGAAATAAATAACACATTGATCAATTTAAATAACTATTTTTTAAAAAGCTTAAATTGGAAACTCATGCTGCTTTAGCTGAAACGACATCTCTTGTCCCAACTCTCATGAAAAATTCACCTTCAGCAAGGTCCTTCTATGAATCAAACAGGTGTAAAGAATAACAAATATGGTTAGTGGCTCCAAAATCAACAATCCATATGGATTTATCATATTCCACTAATAGAGATTTGATAACAAGTAAAACGTATTTACCTATATTCTTTTTCTCTTGAAGCTCGGCAATGTACTTAGGACAATTCCTCTTCCAATGCCCATCCTTTTTTGCAATGGTAACATTTACCTTTGGGCTTGGAATCCTTTGAGCCTTTCTTGTTCTTCTTTTTCATTGGCTTTGCCTTCCCAGTGTCTTTCTTCTTGATCTATGCAAATCTAGAGATTCAGCAACATTTGCCTCTACACTAGGTTTACGAGGTCCAAGCATGAACTCGTAACTATTGAGCTTATTTAATAGTTGTGTCAATGTAAAATACAACTTGTTCATAGAATAGTTGCTTTTAAACTATAGTAAACCCTTCGGAAGGGTTTCTATGATCATTGTCACTTGGCTTTGCACATTAATACGAGTACCATGGGTTTCAGCCATGTTGAGATGAGACATCATCCTTAAGACATGCTCTCGGACTGGTGATCCTTCCTTCATCCTTGTGGTTAATTATGTGACGATAGCCTCATGTTGTTGCTGCTCCGATGGCTGCCCAAACATGTCTTTTAATGACTGCATCATTAAAGATGTTGTCGCCATAGGCTCATGCTTTGCAGCAAGAACCTCAGACATCCTTGCTATCAAATAGTTGTGGGCTTTCTCATTGGATTTCATCCAATTATTATAGACATCGCGTATAGTTTTGCCAGTATTTAGGGCTGGCTCAATAGGATGTTCTTCCGTCACGAAAAATTTAAGGTCTTCACAGACTAATATAGTATTCATGTCACTTTTCCATTTTACATAATTTTCCCAGGTTAATTTGTCTTGTTTGAGAAATGCAAGAATTGAAGATGCCATGGTTGTTTTTTAAATAAATAAATAAACATGCATTCAACATTCATTTATCACATATTAAAATCATCAAACGTTTTAGACATAAAATTAAACATGATGCATGATCCATATATAATGAATTAGAAACCTAAAAAAATTAATATGCCATGGAGATCTATCATAAGTGCCACCGTAGGGTAGGTCAAGTATTTACATGATAGATTGGGACAATCTCAATTGATTAATATATCTGGACATAACTCTTTATTCCTATATTAATCAACTTATGTTTTATTTCATCAAGGAATATTGACTAACAATTTAATCATTCCTTTGTGAGTGTAACCTGTAGTTTCAGAATCCTTGGACTTAACTAGTGAAGTGCCGCTGTAGGGTATGTAAAATCACCAGATACATCTAGAGTCTCTATCCTCTCGGAATCCAAACCTGATATTGACCAAAAAGGACACCATCCATAGGGGACGAAAATAAAGCCGTCTCGAGATGCCTTTTGAATC
Organism: Zanthoxylum bungeanum; assembly: GCA_019454045.1. Lineage (NCBI taxonomy): Eukaryota > Viridiplantae > Streptophyta > Magnoliopsida > Sapindales > Rutaceae > Zanthoxylum > Zanthoxylum bungeanum. The sequence continues at coordinate 152,539 of SKCR01010916.1, read as the reverse complement.
TCACGTTTTCGGATAACAAAAGAGATCATGTGATATATTGCTATATATCTCACTCTCACTCACTATTTTGAGTTTAAGGTCTCTATTACACTAGTATCCATTTTATTTAGATTATGTTCGGTTAAAACATAACCTAATGAATACTAGTGGACTATTAGTGATCTAACTAATTTAAACTCTTTAAAATTTTATTCATTAATACCATTTAGTCTCTACAAATCATTTTAACTTAATTAAACTATTTAATCAAGTTCTCTTTAGTTACCTAATTTATTTTAACTCTTAAAATTAAAAGATTTTAAAATTTTAAAATTCAACAAATGGACCAAATATAATTAAACAATTAATTGATTTAAGCATGTTATAAATTCCAATGGTACGTGGAATTGTATCTCGAGTGCAGACCATACTACCATCCATTCGGAACCTGCTATGGAATTTATGTCCGGGTTTCCATCCGATATACCAAGGAAAAATAATGCACTCAGAAGGTCCATAAATTTTAGACTTTGAATTCTAATTTTTAAACCATCAAATAATGTTATTATTTATTGCATGCATACCATATTCTAATTTAACTCTTAATTACATAAAATCATATTTTATGACTAGAATATCATTCATTTAAACATGTTATGGTATATGAGAATGCAAGAGTATGCACCATAGAGTATATGACATGTTATTCAAATATTTTAAACACATTAATATTCCCAGACTGGGTGTCGCAACTCCCTGATGGGCGTCACGACGCTCTCAAGAAAAAAACTGAGGTAGAATGTCAGTTCTGCTCGGCGTCGCGACTCAGCATGTTTAGCGTCGCGATACTGAAGTGTCACGTCTGCGCGTCGTGATGCAACATGTACAGCGTCGCGACGTGATATGGTGGTATTTCCAGGCAATAGCTAAAATATTTGGGCGTCGCGACGCGGGCTATTTTCCAAGTATGGAATGAAAAAACACTTACACATCTTAATTGCTTTGACCGGGCTCTTATTTTTCTATACTAATCTAATTAGTATAAATAATAATCAAAGGCATCCATTGGTCTTCAATACTTGCTCCATGGTGTGTTGTTGAGTTCTTTGCGGAATTGTCAAGTCTTGAGTCCTTTGCGACATCGTGTCTCCATTTTACAAATAGGGATTAACTTGAACTATTACATAGGAAATAAACTTCCAACACTTTAAAGAATATGACCTTACATTCCCAATAATAAAAATAAGTGCTGGTAAAATTAACGACCAATGCAAAATATTCATTACATGAATCAACATAAACATTCATCTCATTAACATTAAATCATTCATCTCATGAATCTTAAATTGTGTCTAGTCATCACAACATGCATACTAATGATTTATATCTCATATAAACCATTAAAACTAAAACTCTAGAAAGAGAAAGGTTAAGAATACTTTTCAACCTTAGCTCTTGATGCCAATTGTGCAAAATATTTTCCAATGTGCAGTGAAAACGGCTATGGCACTTGGAACGACCTTTAAGAATTTCTTGCCTTTTCCTTTCGCTGAGATTGAAACCTCCAACTCTTGGAGACCTAATTCCTCCTTATTGTGAAGATGATCCACTTCTGGAAAAGATCCCAAACAGTCCACATATGTGTAAATGAACTGAAACTGAAAAATTACCAACACTTAGTAAATGTTTCCTTTGAGATCCGATGCTTGGATCAACCACATGATCTTCCGAACTATGACTCAAAACCAACAAACCGAAGTGTGGACTTCACTCACAAAGATTAAACTCTAAACTTTTTAGAGAATTAAGTTGTCATAATTGTTTTGGCTTATGAAAACTCTCTCTTAACACTTGAGTAATTGTTTTTTCTCTCAACACTTTATGAAAATAAAATTCTGGATTTTCTTTTTCTCTAACTCTCTCGCAACTCTTGCAAGAATGGTAATCAATTATTCTGTAACATCCCCTTCTCAGAGTTGCTACCGGCAAGTGACAGGTTACCCTACCAACTTCAGCCACTCACTGACTGACTGATTATCTGAACTTTACTACCTTTCTTAACAATGACGAATCACACATTTACACTGGAGGGCTACATGCCCAACTTAAGTTAATTAAACAACTATTGCTCCTTACAACTCTGTATGAGCCACATTAAACTCTGGTAACTTTGACTCTGATAGCCTCAAGTAATGACTCTCATGTAACTTTTACATAACTTGTAACCTTCACAATATTGACTGAACCAAATACTTCAAACCTTATTGATGAGTGGACTGAATAACCCTAGTGAATGCCATTAGAATCCATCCTCTCGAGCTTGTCCTCTGAATAGACATGTAAAAAGAAAGCACTTGAGAGTTGGGAGGGTTAGATTGTTTGAATGACCTAGTGAGTGGACAGTTTAAAACAGGAACAAAAGGGTTTATGAAATTTTTTTAACTGAAATTAAAAACATCTCATTTTACAAGAAAACTCATCTTTCTGAAAAATCTTTTCTTGTCTGAAAACAAGTATTTTCCGTAAAGCATTTCTAGGAATTTCTTTCTTTCTGTAAAACTATTAGATCTCTCGTAAAACTAATTTTTTCTAAAATTTTTTAATAAAACTGTAGTTTTGAAAAATTTCATATGGAAAACAACTGACGTATAGGGGCGTTACGCATCGCTGTCCCCTCACACGTCTAACTAGTGCCTTGGGAAGTTACGTATCGCCATCCCCCAAGTCACTGAATTATAGACATAAGTGCTAACTAATTATGTAATCCTAGCACTGAAATTAGGATCTAGGGGCGTTACGTATCACCATCCCCTAACCCTGCAACTACATGTGCATATGTCTGTTGTATCTATCATTTCCATAATCCGTCAATTTCAAAAGCCGTAAATTCCAAAAATCTCTGAGATTGGGTTTTTCCCCCAATCTAAAAAAAATTCATAAAATAAATCATCTCAAAATGTTAAAAATATTATAACATTTCTCAATTGGTGTGAATGAAAAGGTTTTAAACTCATCAAAGCATTTCAATAATTTTAGCCTCATCTCAAGGTATAACTTAAAAATAAGTAAATTCATATAACTTTATAAAAATAATAAAACACTATTAAAATAAAATATCCACTCACAGATTTGGAAATTGATTGGCACTACTCCACGGTGTCGAAGAGAATCGTGGTTCCTGCCGATAGTCTATATCGATAAACTTTATTAGAACATAAGTTGTGAGATATGCTTTCGATCAATAAATAAAACATGCAATACATGAATACTTGACTTCGCTGAGTTACTAACTTATAAGCGTGGTCTATGAATTTTTATGGGCTAGGGTTCGGAGTTACATAAGTGCGGAAGTGAGAATTAAATTCTAGAAATCGCTAAGAATTCACTACTCAATACCTAATTTTGAAAATTTACTGTAACTAATTGGGAATGATTCCGAGTCTGAAATTTTAATGGAATAGACCTTATTGTGTCTAGTTTATATCAGTTTTTACGGATCTTAATTCTAATTTCAGAAACTCAAGTTATAGAACAAAGTTCAAGGGCTCTCTAGAAAAATAATTGGGTGCAGAGGCAATAGGTTGCCCAATTTCAAAAATTTTGTTCGGCTTCATCTTAAGTCTAAAAATTTTAAATTTTAGATATGTTATTCCTTCATGTGTCTAGTTTATACAGAATTGTAAGTTCAATATTTTCACTACAGAAACTTAATTCACAAGCAATTCTTTATGGCCCGTTTAAATACCGTCGTAAACTAGTTATGCCGCCTAACTTACTCCATTCTTCGCCTTATCTAATATATTCACTATAGTGACCCTTAATAGATTTTTCACCATTATAAATACTCTTTATAACATACAAATCATGCTTAATTCTATAATTTGATATGAGCTTGGCATTGAGTCGAACAGTTGGTGCGCGAAATGCCAAAACTTCATCATTTACACATCTTAGTTATATTCAATCCAACTTTACATGTCTATTACTTAACAACATCATTCAAGACTTCATAAAACATACAAAAATAGCCCTCGCTTCTCTACATAGCTTGGGCGAAAATCATCATCCTCCATAATCACAACAAACATATTTCCAACATCAATAAGTGCATGAACATTCACCAATTATTATGAAAGAAACAAAAACACACCCTCCATAATAAGGACAAGTTTCGGCCAGCCCTCCCTCTTAAGGGAAAATTAGGCATTTCGAAAATTAATCCTAATACTTGCTTATATCAACATGAAATACATGCTTACACATGCTATCAAATTATTTTAAGCTCAAATATACAAAACTCGAAGTTCTTGGTCTGAGCTTTCCGACGATATAAAATTCATAAAACTCGGAGATTGGTGAAAACGTTACAGACAGATTACTAAAACTAGCTTGTTGACTATGTTAAGTAAAAATGAGGAATTGAAACTGAAAACTTTTCTGAAACCTCCGTATACGATTCCTAAGATGTGAAACTATTTTTATGTTATTTTGTGGATTCTGAAATGTTGTGCTTGATGATTCACTATACCGGATATGATCAGACTGACTGGGGATTACATTCACCCCCCTTAAAATGAATTCATCATGAATCCTAATCTGCATGTTAACCAGGCGACTAATCTATCATGCATTATCCGTTACCATGAAGTCTTGATCTAGCTAGGGAAACGTAATCCACCCCGGTTCCTTTCCAACCCTTGGAAATCCTCTTAATGACATAATAAATATAAAATTAGGCTTGTCTTTAACTAAAGTTGTTTATTGCTCAATTTGTAGTTTCCATAACATGAATCATCTAGATCATTCATTATCATAAACTATATATATAATTCTTGTTTGCTAGATATCGTGCCACCCTTCCTTTATTTCATTGTCTTACCCTCATTTTCATTAATACCAATCAAGTCTTAATGACCTTCGTTTCCTTATCTTTTGAGCACACCTTCGAGTTCATCTCTTGTTTCAAGGTAGACACTTTAATAATCTCTAGTAAATAACGTTATATGCGTTCAGTCAATAGTCAAGGTTTCTCTACTTTTTTTTAATCTACTTGAAAACTTTGATATTAATTATAAACCTCAATTATAGGAGAAACTACTACATTACTAACTCCCTTAGAAAATGACAATACTTAAAAAAGTATTTCTAAATCACATTCTACAATACATAACCTCTAGCTCATATTACCATGTTCTTGGTTTTTGGTGCCACGTTACTCATGCTTGTAAGAGTTAACTTCTTTTTCCTTCTTTATCATTAATAGCTTCTAATATTCCACCTACAATATCGTCATCAATTAATTCGCATATACTCAATTTTCTTCACACTATCTCATTACCTTAGATATTTAACTCATTCCTTCTTTTGGAATTACTTGCCCACCGTTATAACTATGACAATTAAAACCTACCTGTAAGCTTGTTTGTTACAAAACTTAGTAAGATATTAATGGCAGTTATCTATACATTCGATCTTAGGAAGGCTTGATTATGCAATTATTCTTATTCACATAAATTGTAGCATCTTCCTTCTCAGTTCACGGAGATCTCTCTGCTAAAATCTATTACAGTCTCATCCCTCTTCCATCCAAGAATATCTACATTTGGAGCCTCTTCGTCAGTGTTTAATATTCTTTTATTTCCTGTCAACGAATAATACTCGTCATTAATAATTTTGTAATAAACTCACTCATGGTACTATACCATGTTCATTCAAGGGTTCTGATATGTTATCATCATGAATTTGAGTGAGAGTGAGGGAAATACTCTATCTGGGAAAATTCGTCAATTGTATTCTAAGTAAATTTTATTCATTTGGTCATTGGTAACAATTATGAAGTCTACGGTTACTCTGTCTTGCTTACACTTAAAATACCTAGGCTCTAAAGTGCCCCAATAGTTCTTTTACTATTCTGTCCTGATTTACTGCCCCGGTAAAACATTTAGGTATCTAGTCACCATGGTATTTATTCATGTTAAGATGTTAGTAAATTATTTAGAGTCATGTTTAGTATTGTTCCTTCCTCGGTGGATCACGTGAGGAAATATACGGGTTTTCTACCTATTTTCCCTTCAGGTTTGTAACCGATGGAATTTCGACCCTATTTTGACATCTAGTAAGCTTACTTTTATACCCTTTATATTTATTCTTCTGCTGCACTTCTTCTTCATTTTCTAAATTGAAAGAGTCTAGTACTCCAACGTCCTTAGTTATGTCTAACAATTCAGGCAAGATCCTTACAAAAGTATGTAGTACTAGTGAACCTGAAACTGAATCTTACTGCTCATGTACTTTGTCACTATTTGACTATTACTCTCTTATACGTTGTATCTCCTCGACAATTCCACTTTTGCATTATTCCCTAGAGCCTCTCTCTTCTTCTTATGTTATGTATTGAATCTGAAACCCTTGTGATTCATATGCCTACAATTGCCTTATCGTTTTATTCGTTGGGACAACATGACTCTGGTCATGCCTTGAAGGTGTCGTACTGTATCTTGAGTCTACATGTTCCTAAGAACATTATCAAGACAATGTTGTTGTCCATCACTACCGGGGCTATCTAATCAGGATTAGAAAGAGGATCGAGTAATCAAAGTCTATTTTAATTATTATGCAAAAGTACTAATGCTAAATGGTATTTTGTATGTAACACCTAACCTATCTTCTAGTTTGGCTCTTTACCCATACTCACACTATCCTTTGCTGGGAATCCTTCAAAACATAAACTCACTTCAAGTTTTACTGTACTCTCTCGGTTACCTATTTCTATATAGTTTCTCTTATTCTTTTTCTCAGTTTCCTTTTTGGCTCAACAGAAAGATCTCATAAGATATACATTTTACTCCTTTGAATTTTATATGCTCTACTTTCTTTAGGTATTCGAATTCTATGAGTCCTTACTTCTCTGAAAACTTTAGGTTTGGTAACAAACTAAGATAACTTTACTAAATTTGGCTAAACTTAAAACACATCAGAAATAATTCCATTATTCAGGAAATGTAAACTTACATGTCTCCTCTGGATTCTCATATACTCAATTGATCTGGCTAGTGTACTATCAAGCACTGTATATGTTCTGCTGGGTTCTTAAGTATACTCAACTGGGACTAGACCGAATTCCGTAATAATGAGGCAGATATGTGCATCTTATAAATATCTGAGGGGGGAAAAACGATACTGATATTACTTGTCGAGGCTCTGCAGTAGTTTGGGTGAGTATCTAGATACCTATTAGAATTGGTATTGTAGTCGAGGAAATCGGTCGTATGTACTACTGAGGGTCATATAGGTCTTGCTATGACTTAGGGTTACACAACTCTATCAGATGTTCTGTGATATCTACTTGTGTTGTAATCTTCGAGCTGTGTTATCTACGTCGCGACCTATACTGGACTTCCTTATTGTCCCTTCAATTTTCAACGTTTCTTATTTACTGAATTTATTTCTTGGGGTTCTACGGGTTACAACTATGGCTGGTCTATTGTGTGGACTTTTGCTAGTGTTGAAAACTTCAGGTTAGCTTGTCTACATCATGTGATACACTTGGCTTTCTTTCCATTTTCTACAATTTTGATGGATCTATATTTGGTGGACTTATCACTTAGAGTTTTATATTTCTATTTCGTGGTATACTATGGTAGGTACTAGGTCTTCTTATGAATACATTTATCTATTCTAGTTAAAAAGTTATGAATTTCAAACAACGTTTAATAATTTTATACTGGTGTTATTTATCGATTTCATTGTCTTAATCCATTAATTATTTAAGAATAGGTATGAGATGGAACCGATTAGATGTTTTCCTATCGAGTACCTCTACGGGGTTGGGCAATGGTCAAGTTACGATTTCACCTACTCTGGACTTCTTAGCTAATTTAACTAATTTTCTCTTTCTTATGATATCGGTCTTACTTTTCTTGATTCTAAGCTAGGGTATCTGAAGTCCTTATGTTCTTCTAGGTATCTCAAGCCTATTGGGAATTTTCATAACTAGATTGAAGTTCTTGCTTCTTTTACTTATTTAACCACCTTCCATCCTTCGGAAAGCTTGCTATACATACATAGATCTCGAAAGTTTCCGGATATACTTTATTGGATTTTCTAAGGAAGGAATAAACCTTACTTAAGTCTATCTATCATTCTTATGTTTGTTTTTGCTCGTTCTATTCTCTTTATTGCTACAAGCTCATGCATTTTCTTTAATGTCTTTTATGTTTCTATTCAATCTATTATCTCGATTTACTCTAAGTATAACGTCTTTATTTTCTTTCTAGTTATGTACTCCCTTCCATCTTTCACTCTTTTTAATCCTTCAGATATATATTCTAGAAAACTTCACTAGTTATTCTTATCACTTATCATGTTTGAACTTCGGGTGTCATCTTTGAATGGTTACAGAAGGGTTCTGCTATAATAAGCATTCTAGTTTAAGATTATTAGAGGGATATTCAAATGATTCTCAGAAATCTTACTAACATTTCTATTGGGCTTGAGGACGTACTCGATAATCGGATACTGGAGAGGTAGTGCCTCGCATATGAGTACCCCGGGCATACTATGTATACAAGACCCCAACACTCAACCAATTATAGTCGCTGACTCCCTAGACCATACTTTGATACCAACTTTGTAACATCCCTCTATCGAATATACTACCGGCAAGTGATAAGTTACCATATCACCTTTAACCTCTCATTAACTGACCGATTCACTGAACTCTACTGCTTTTCTTGACAATGATGAATCACACATTTACACTGGAGGGCTACATTCCTAAATTAAGTTAATTAAACAACCATTGCTCCTTACAACTCTGTATGAGCCATATTAAACTCTAGTAACTTTGACTCTGAAAACTTTAAGTAATGACTCTCATGCAACTTTTACATAACTTGTAACCTTCACAATATTGACTGAACTAAATACCTCAGACCTGACTGATGAGTGGAGCCAATAACCCTAGTGACTGCCATCAGGATCCATCCTATCGAGCTCATCCTTTGAATAGAACTGTAAAATAGAAAGCACTAGATAATTAGGGTGGTTAGTGCTGGGTTTCTATTAATTCCCAAGGATCAATTTAAGCAAGAAACACATGTGAATACTCAACGAAGAATGGCGGAATCATACTAACATTAATCGGTTGTGCTATGAGAGGAATAAAACATCAAGCTATCCTCCAAGGTGGCTCACGGCAGTGAGCTTTTTGTGCTCCTCAAAAATTCGGCCATGGTCCTCCATTGATGCTCCAAGCTCCAAGTGGTGATTCCATGCTCACAAATCGGTTTCCCTATCACCTTCGCAAGACTCTTAAAGCGTGCTAGCACTCCGGAAATTTTGCCGCAAAACTTCCTAATGCTTCTCCTTCATTCTCGAAAAAAACCAGAAAATTGGAAGAAGAAAAGTGGCCCTTGTGTTGTACAATTATGACCCATAGCGTCACTATTTGTACAGATCATGGTGTTGTTGTACAAATTAACTATGTGACAAAGGAGATTGCACTCTTATCATTTGTGATTAGATCACCTAGATGTATAAATGATGAGAGGTCCTCGTGATTTGTTCCTGGATTGAGAATGATATGAGACAGAATCAGTCCACGAAGGATAAATCATTAAATATCCCTAGTCAGAGTATTATCGAGATTGGACATCGATAAATACGTAAAAGACTAGTATTACACTTGTGCGCATTGTGAGGGCACAACGACATAGTTCTCATATATTTAATGATTAAACCTTGGTGGATTGATACTGTCTCATATCATCTCAATCCCTAACTAATTATATGGACCTTCTATCATTTATACATCTTGGTAATCTAATTACAAATGATAGAAGAGCAATCTCCTTTGTCACATATTTAATTTGTACAACAACACCATGATCTGTACAAATAGTGATGCTATGGGCCATAACTGTCCAACAATCTCCCACTTGGCCTATAGCCAATCACTCAAGTGTCCTACACCCGAACTATGTACGGTTCGCTCAAACTTCTGCTGAGGAAATGCTTTCGTCAGTGGATTTGTGGTGTTATCATCTGATGCGATTTATTCGATCATAACATCACCACGATGTATGATCCGAACGAATCAGATGAATAACTGAAGTATATATGTATCGTTGATGAGACCATTAATTCTTTAGCCTGCGATGTAGCCTAGCTCAGCTGCTAACAGAACTACTCCTAATCTGATTAGGATTATTATCGACCCAAAAGGCTTCTATTGTGCCTCAGCTGCAGCAATAATCCACTTTTGTTGTTTATCCGGTAACAGTATCTTGCTTGGAAGATTTCCAGCTCACTGTTCTGTTATTCAAACTTTATAGTACCGTCTTACGACTAAAAGTCATTTTTATCGGTTAGGAAACTTGTAGCAGTGAACCCAGTCACTTCAAGTTCTCCTTCTCCATAGTTTAAGACATCATCCTTGGTTCCTCTAAGATACTCAAGGATGTTCTTAACATCAATCCAGTGACTATCACTTGGATTGGCCTGATTCGTGACTCATATGCTCAAAGCATATGAGACACCAGGTCGCGTACATTTATTTCAATGTACGAGTTCTCGGAGAGTATAAAAAGCTTTTAAATCTATCCCAGTAGATCTTTATTCCTAGAATAAAGGTTGTCTCTAACAAGAATTCTACGGAGAATTTTTCATGAAAGCCAAGCTTTCACCTATTTTATTATGGGAATATCATTTCCAAGAAATGACATATCATCATTACTTAGGACATTCATTGTCAGTGCACTCTCACTAACCTCCTTATATACACAAGAATCATTTTCGTTTTGAATTAAATCATACACCATTATGATTACATCAAAACGATAGTTCCAAGAACCCAATGCTTGCTTCAATCCATCCATGGATCGAATAACCTGCAAACCTTGTTTGCTTGTTTTGGTACGACAAAACCGCCAGAATGTTGTAAATATCCTCCAAAAGGTTTCCGTTAAGAAAACGGTTTTGGCATTCAGCTGCCACATTTCATAAATGAAACTTGCAGCTTTAGCAAGCATTATCCAAATGGATTTAACATGGCAACAAGTAAAAGGTTTCGTCTAATCAACAAATGTTGATAATGATACCTTTTCACTACAAGCCTAGCTTAGTACGTTGGTATGTTCCCTTCCATGTATGTCTTCCTTGAAGACTTATATAGTACCAATAGGCACAATGCCGTGCGGTACATCAACTAGTATCCAAACTTGGTTGGTATACATGGAATCCATTTCGGACTTCATGGCACTTTTCCATAATAGGGAGACGATACCTTGTATCACTTCCTCATACGTAGTCAGTTCGTGTTCTCCATAAGATTGACATCTTTATGAGGTGAGATTAGAAACCCATACCTCCCAGGTTGTTTTCTGACTCTCTCCGACTTACGTGGTTCTTGTGTATTCGAAGATTATTGGTATAGTTTCATCCTTGATGAACTATTTGTGTTCCATTAAGGAATCTGTGCCTGGAACAGTATTACTCCGATTTTCATCGAGTTTTACTTTCCTCCCACTTACCACTGCATATAGGTATTCCTCTTAGGAAAACCGCACTGTGAGCAACAATTACATTGTTCTCTTATGAGATGTATAAGTACTGCACTTTGGTTTCCCTAGGATATCCTACAATCAGGCACTTATCCAATTTGGGTTCTAGTTTGGTATCATCCAAACATATGCCTAGCATTCCCAAATCTTCAGGAATGAGAAAACCCGGTTTCTTTCCTGTTCATATCTAATATGAAGTATGTCAAACAGATTTTTATGGAATCTTATTCTAAATAAGTCTTACACTGTTTATGTATATCCGTTGAAGGAAATGGTAGCTCAGAGCGACTCATGATTAACCTTATCATGTCCAACAAAATTCGGTTTCTCCGTTCGGACACACCGTCAGGATTGACGTGTTCCGGTAGGAGTCCTCATTGAAAGAATACTATACTCTTTCAAGTATTTGAGAAACTTATTGCTTAAGTATTTTCATCATGGTCCAATCATGGTGTTTAATACTTTAGCCGATCTGTTTGTCTATTCGTATCGAAACTCTAAAAGTTTCTGATTTGTGTTTCAAAAGAACACATAACCATAACACGATGCCACATCCGTAAGGTCACGAAATATTCATATCCACCTCTAGCCTAGCTAGATATGGGCCCACTTACGTCACTATGATAGGGCTAACAGATCGGTGGCACTTACACTTTTACCAAGTAAAAGGTGTTATAGGCACTTTGCCTAATAAACTAGATTCGTAGACATTATTTGATTAGAATCAAATCTGTCCTAGTACCCACTCTTCAAAAGTGTGGATATACGAGTCTTGTTTAATTGTGTCCCAGACAACAATGCCACTTATAAGTCTCAACTGATCAAATCAGTTTGAGCTATTTGTTTGTCATGTTATATGTTTGAGATTTATTTATATTCAAAATATAAATACTGTTATTCACATCTAATGTGTTTATCTCAATATCATCTTTAAAATAAAACACTTTAGTGTTCTAGAATATAAAGGTATACCCGCAACAGGTTAAACCCTGATATAGAGATAATGTTTCTAGTCAAACTAGTTACATTGTAACAGTTTCCTAATTTAAGTACACACCCGAAAGGTAGTTCCTAAACTTAGGTTTCTACGGTCAAAATAGCGACTCATGTCCCGTTTCCGATTCGTAGATAAATCTCATCTGAAGTCAGTATCCTGCTTGTAAGTAGATTCTGCACATCAGTACATATTTATGTACCACACTTAGTATCTAAAATCCAAGTTTAATACTAGTAGTGAACATATTTATGACAAACATATTTAAAGTCGGAGCCTTGCCCCTCTTCACTTCCTTCATGTCTGCCTTGTCCATACGGCAGTCACGCTTCCGTGTCCCCGTTTGCCACAATTCAGGCAGACATTTTGGGATATGTCTTTTGTCTTCCTAGAAGATTATAATGATTTTGCCTTTACCCTTTTTCCACACCCCAGAAGCCTTTGGCCAAGCCTTGGCCTTCTAGAATATCGAAGTAAGATGCGCCTTGCGCTTCTTGCCTTATTGCAAACTTTGGCTTTGTCTCCTTGAGTATAGCCAATAACTCTCCAAGAGTTTTCTATTACAATTTAGTACTTCTAAGATCTAAGAATAGATATATGAAGATCCTTAAATTTCATTATCATACTATAAGGATCTAATCCTTAGTTCTGACTAAGAAATTAAGGAGTCTATTTGGCAAGCATAATGGATTAAGCACTAAAGTTATCATCACATGAATATTCCAAATATCATGTTCTACTATTTGCTCAACTCCGGGCTTAGGCCTAGATGTTATTTTATCAAATAAAGTAACTTCTTAGTTTTCAGGACTATCCTGAGATTTTATTCCCAATATGAAAATTAAAGTCGTTTAAATACATTTTCACCCAGGATTATGTTTTAAACACTAATCTTTCAATTATCTTGATTCTAATAGTCCAACTATTTAATCAACGATTTTAGGTACTATTTATTATAATGATTACTATAGTCCAACTATATAATCAACTATAATTTAATAGTTAAATTCAATTATATTGATTACTATAATCCAATTATAAAATCAACTATTATTGAAATTAGTTAAATTCAAATATATTGATTACTATAATCCAATTATATAATCAACTATAAATGAAATAGTTTGAATACAGTCCAACTGTTTTATTAAAACAACATTAAATATTAGTCCAACTAATAAATAATTTATTTGACGAATATTTGAAATGAGCGCGTATGGCAAGTAACTAAACGAATATTGCAAATTTAATACTTGCCTCCCACTATTTTTCGTGAGCCTCTAACCTTCTGTTGAGTACTCGGGAAACCTTGTTTCCTAGTGGGCTAGGATCCGTTAAAAAAACACACAATCTTGACTTTGGCCAACAAATTGTATGATAATTAACTAGGTAGATCTCTAAGATCAATTGGATCCCATCCAATTCCTAGATCCAGTAGGTGGACATCCAGGTCCAAAACATATATCTTATATATGCCAAATATCCAATATATTGCCTAACCTTTTTCCTCTGAATCAACTAAGCCTTGGCTTTGGCACAACAAACTTAGTGATCCCAGTTAAGCGGAATCCATTGACCATGGAAAGCTTCGTAATCAATGTCGATGGACAAGAAGTGATCTTGACTTTGGCCAACAAATCACAACTTGGACAAGACACCAATATGGAACAAAGCCTTCATGATTCAAACACATCCTCGACGGACAATGGTCTTGACTTTGGCCAAAAAACCAATGCCAGTCTTGGATCTTGAGTAAGAATCACTCAATGGAAGGAAAAACGCTTAATATGTGTTGAGGGTTTTTCGCGTGAAATTGGCAACCAATTAATTATCTTTGTTAAGGTGTCATCATCATACACCCTTAAACATGCATTCTAAACACATATAAGGAGGCGCGTAAATAAATATAATAATGATATGCGGATGGATATTTAAAACATTGTTCCTAGAACAAATCTCCCCATTTCCTCTCTCCCGCTAGCACAAGTATTACTTCTACCCGATTACATAACACTTCTAAAGAAACCTCATTTACATTGAGGGGAATAAGTGAGAAGAGAAATACATGGAGTAATGAGGTAATAGGCTGGACACGCACACCAATTAATAAATTCTAAATTTATTACAACAATTTCCAAAATTGCCCCACCCATCTAATATCCATCCGATATACATTATTCATACATCGCAACCATGTATTCACACAACCATGTTATCAATAAATCTAATCCAATTAATTAATCTGAATATTAATGACCATCCAATGTTCAAACAACGATTTGATTTTGCGCGAGTCAAACTCGTTTTGCGAATAAGTACTCAAAGTACGAATTCGAATTCTTGAATTAAATTAAACTACAACATTAAATCCAGTTTAATTTGTATTTAATACTAATTCATTATTTAATTCCAAATTAAATATTACACTTTATTAATGAGCCTTTACGACTTAGATTCCAAATCTAATCTAATCGTTACGGTCTCAAAGCCCGCTTAACATCCAATGTCTATTTAATTAAAGTCCAATGGGCTTTTAATTAATTTCATAAGGCATGGACTTTTGGTCAATTTGGGTCAAACCCAAATACCAAAGCCCATTTAAGGAATCACCCTTATTTGCCAAGAAACCAATTTAGGCCCATAAGGCCCAATTAATATTAAAGGTCCATTAAGTCATAATTGGACTTTATGGATATGGTTTTGGGCCCAATTGGATCCAACCAATTTAGCCTAAACCTAACTTGGTACAACCAAGCCCATTAAGCCCAATTACAACTTTTCAGCCAAATTTCCAAAATAGGCCAATTAATTAAATTACCAAATTCCAAATTTCATAACTTAATTAACCTAAAGTGTATGCCATAATTAATTAACCAAATTAACATTTCCAAAATACTAATTCACTCAATTAATTATGCTCATTATCATCAATTCATGTCCAACACATTGAATCAAAAAATCACATCATTATACATGCTATAACTCACGGCATTTAGGGTTGTTATGTCCAATTCAAAATTCAATCCAATTAAATCTCAATCAACATTTCCCTATTGTTTCAAGTCATCCATGATCAAGAAACAAAAAAAATACCATGACATTTAGGGCAATATGACTCTCGGCCAAGCCTAGATTTTTGGGGAAAAATTCCAATCCATTTTTCACAATTGATCACAAATAACTCCAAGTCATTCATTTACAAGCATGCTCAAACAATTAATTTCACTCAAACATGCTCAAATTCAATTTACCCAATTTTAACCCTAATTCAAGTTTCATGCTCGGCTATGATACCATTGTTGGGTTTCTATTAAGTCCCAAGGATCATTTAAGCAAGAAACACATGTGAATACTCAACGAGAATGGCAGAATCATACTTACATTGATCGGTTGTGCGATGCGAGGAATAAAACTTCAAGCTATCCTCCAAGGTGGCTTACGGCAATGAGCTTTTTGTGCTCCTCCAAAATTCGGCCATGGTCCTCTATTGATGCTCCAAGATCCAAGTGGTGATTCCATGCTCACAAATCGGTTTCCCTATCACCTTCGCAAGACTCTTAAAGCGTGCTAGCACTCCGGAAATTTTACCGCAAAACTTCCTAATGCTTCTCATTCATTCTCGGCAAAAACCAGAAAATTGGAAGAAGAAAAGTGGCCCTTGGCCGTGAGCAAGAGAAGAAAATGTGTTGTGTTTTTGGTTGTTAGAGATTTGTGTATCTAATACACAAATTCAACTTTCAAAAAGTCAAGGCCAAAAACAATAAATGCCATCCAACTACAACATCAACTATTCACATCAAAAGTGACTAGACATCACATCACTCAAAGTGACAAGTGATTTGACTTTTGATGTGACTAGTGGCTTGACGCTTGATGTAACTTGTGGGCCGCACTTTAATTCGCAATGCGAGTGCGCCCGCAAACATTCCCGGGCTCGGGTTCGCTAATTCCGAATTAACGAATTTTCCGTTGCGACGAAGTTAAATCTAATTTAATTAAATAACTTTGCCTAGCAAAATTACTATTCACGTCGCTAACAAATTAATTTCAAATTAACTCGTTCGCCCGAATTAAAATCTAATTTTAATTCCGTGTCGAAATCCAATTTCGTATAATATATCGAACATATTATTTTATCGATTAATTCCAAATTAATCGTTTTCTCTCTTTAATAAATATTTTATCCCAGATAAAATATCTCCGTAATTAATCCCAGATTAATTAATAAAGTGCGGGTCATACGTCATCGGTGAATCTTCGGAAAGTGACCCATGAGATCCCCGGATATGTTGGCAGTAAATCTGATCGTCGGACTATCCGAACACGTACGTACCTAGTACTACGTTTTTACCGATTTACAAGACATGGTTGGCTTCTAGCAAAGCATCATGCCTACCCAATTCTCCAGAAATATTTTTACTGGAATATGTGATATATATCAGGCGTAGTATACATAGTATTGCATTTTTCGATCCAGCATCAGATGTCACGTGCAAGGCCTAGTGCTGGAATTGTGTCTGCCCCGTACGAAGCACATATCAGATCTTTGGTAACTAGTCTCTATAATCGGATAAACATGACTTAGTCATAATATCCCGATAGCTGCAGCATATAAGAGAACCAGTTTCGTATCCTACGTGATCATCATCTCCACTATGACTGGAGTGATACTTCCATCTCGACATCACACCCAATACATACGATTCTCAATATACCCAGAAAAGGCGTACACATAACCTGTTAAAGCCCTGGACGACCTAAACCAAAGTACATTGATTGTCGCTAGTATTAGCGTTGCAAGTCTCAGGTTAAGACCAAATACACCTACCCTGATTCGGACTTCCATAGACACATAGTCATACTACCAATGGAATTCCGAGGGGTCTATCCAGAGCGAAGCTGTCCCGTACCATCGGTAAACACAACCTCCTATTACACTTGCATGAGTATCATATACCCAAATATATGAGAACTATGTCGTTATGCTTCCACAACGCGCACAAGTGTAATACTAGTCTATTCCCCATTATCGATGTCCAATCTCGATAATACTACGACTAGGGATATTTAATGATTAAACCTTCGTGGATTGATATTGTCTCATATCATCTCAATCCGGAACTAATCATATGGACCTTCTATCATTTATACATCTTGGTAATCTAATAAAAATGATAGAAGAGCAATCTCCTTTGTCACATAGTTAATTTGTACAACAACACCAAGATCTGTACAAATAGTGATGTTATGGGCAATAACTGTCCAACAGTTAGATCATTTCAACGACCTAGTGAGTAGGCAGTTTAAGACGGGAACTAAAGGCTTTATGAAAATTTATTAACTGAAATTAAAAAAATATCTCATTTTACAAGAAAACTTATCTTTCTGAAGACTCTTTTCTTGTCTGAAAACAAGTCTCTTCTGTAAAACCTTTCTCGGAACTTCTTTCTTCTGTAAAACTATGAGTTCTCTCGTAAAACTAATTCTTTCTAAAACCCTTTGATAAAACTGTAGTTTTGAAAAATCTCAAATGGAAAACAACTGACATATGGGGGAGTTACATATTGTTGTCCCCCCACACGCCTAACTAGTCCTTGGGACATTATGTATCGTCGTCCCCTAAGTCACTGAACTAGAGATAATAGTGCTAACCAATGTTGTCATCCTGGCGCTGAAACTAGGATCTAGGGGCATTACGTATCGCCGTCCCCCTAGTCCTGAAACTACATGTATACATGTCTGTTGTTTTCGTCAATTCCATAATCCATCAATTCCAAAAATCTCTGAGATTGGGTTTTTCCCCCAATCTAAAAAAAAAATCATAAAAGAAATCATCTCAAAATGTTAAAAATATTATAACATTTCTCAATTGGTGTGAAAACAGTTTTAAACTCATCAAAGCATTTCAATAATTTTAGCCTCATCTCAAAGTATAACTTAAATATAAGTAAATTCATATAACTTTATAAAAATAATAAAACACTATGAAAATAAAATATCCATTCACAGATTTGGAAATTGATTGGCACTACTCCACGGTGTCAAAGAGAATCGTGGTTCCTGCCGATAGTCTATAATCAATAAACTTTATTAGAACATAAGTTGTGAGATATGCTTTCGATCAATAAATAAAACATGAAATACATGAATACTTGACTTCGATGAGTTACTAACTTATAAGCGTGGTCTATGAATTTTTACAGGCTAGGGTTCGAAGATACACAAGTGCGGAAGTGGGAATTTAGATTTTACTTGTCGCTAAGAATTCACTGCTCAACACCTAATTTTGAAAATTTACTGTAACTAATTGGGAATGATTCCGAGTATGAAATTTTGATGGAATAGACCTTCCCGTGTCAAAGTTATGTCAGATTTCACAAATCGCAATTCCATTTACAGAAACTCAAGTTATAGATCAAAGTTCAGGGGCTGTCCAAAAAAATGGGTGCAGAGGCAGTAGGTCACCCAACATAAAAAATTCAGTTCGGCTTTATCTTAAGTCTAAAATTATGAATTTTGGATATGTTATTCCCTAATGTGTCTAGTTTATACATAATTTTATGGTTCATCATTTTCACATCAGAATCTCGATTTACAAGCAATTATTTATTGTTGGGTTCTTAGAACATGCCAAGGATCTTCTAAGTAGAAATTCGTGTGAATACTCAAAGAAGGTGCGGAAGACTTACATTGATTCGATTGGATGGATGTATGAAGTTTCAAAAACTTTTGTTGTTGTTGAAGAGCTCCAAGCTTCTCCTAGTGTTCCAAAATCTTGGGATTAATTTCCCTAACACCTTGAATGACTCCTTGAAGTGCTAGCTCACTTGAAATTTTGAAACAAAACTTCAATGGAGGGAGAGGAGGCTCACGACTTTTTGCTTAAAGAGAGAGGAGAGAGTTTTTCAATTTTGTGTATTTTATTTTCTAAAAACCTAATACCATTTACCAAATCAAATTTGGTATATGTCATTCCAAATGAATAAAATATTACAAAGTGTGTTGAGCTTATGTGAGTGAAAAACAAGCAATGCAAGATTTACACTCAATTATCAACTACTTCCATCACTAGTCAAATTGGTGATGTAAGTCAAGTGGGTCCCACCACTTGTAAATTCTGAATTTAAGTTGAACAATCTCAACGAGTAACTTCGCTCGGGCTCGGGTTCGTTTAATTCCGAATTAACGAATTTTCCGTTGCGACATAATTAAATATTAAAGTCGTTTACGAATTAATTCTAAATTAATTCGTTTGCCCGAATTAAAATCCAATTTTAATTCCACTTTGAAATCTAATTTCAATTAATATATCGAATATATTATTTAATCGATTAATTCCAAATTAATCGTTCTCTCTCTTATATTCGAATTTTATCCCAGATAAATTCTTGGCGTAATTAATACTATATTAATTTTCTCTTTCATAATTAATCCCAGATAAATTTTGTTTGAGTCAAACGACATCGGTGAATCTTTGGGAAGCGACCCATGAGATCCCTGGATATGTTGGCAGTAAATCCGATCGTCGGACTATCCGAACACATGCGTACCCGGTACCACATTCTTACCGATTTACAAGACATGGTTGGCTTCTAGCAAAGCACCGTGCCTACCCAATTCTCCAGAAATATTCTTTTAAGGAATACATAATCTATACCAGGCGTAGTATACTAAGTATTGCGTATTTCGATCCAGTAACGGATGTCACATGCTAGGCATGGGGCTGGAATTGTGTCTGCCCCGTACGAAGCAAATATCGGATCACTAGCAACTAGTCTCTTTAATCGGATAATCATGACCTTGTCATATTATCCTGATAGTTGCAACATATTAGAGTACCAGTTCTGTATCCCTACGTGATCATCATCTCCATATGACTGAAGTGACAATTCCATCCTCACATCACACCTAAAACACTACGATTCTCAATAAACCCATAAGAGGCGTACACAGAACCTGTTAAAGCCCCGGATGACCAAAACCAAAGCGTATTGATTGTCGCAAGTATTAGCGATGCAAGTCTTAGGTGAAGACCAAATACACCTACCCTGATTCGGATTCCCATAGACACATCGTCATACTACCAATGGGATTCTGATGGGTCTATCTAGAGCGAAGTTGTTTCCGTACCATCGATAAACAGAACCTCCTATTACACTTGCATGAGTATCCAATACCCAAATATATGAGAATTATGTCGTTACGCTTCTATAACGCGAACAAGTGTAATACTAGCCTATTCCGCATTATTGATGTCCAGTCTCGATAATACTACGACTATGTATATTAATGATTAAACCTTTCGTGGATTGATATTGTCTCATATCTTATTAATCCAGAACTAATCAAAAGGACTTTTATCATTTAAATATTCAAGTAATCTAATTACAAAATGATAAAATAGCAATTTCCTTTGTCACATAGTTAATTTGTAGAAAAACCACAATGTCTTTTACAAATAGTGATGTTACGGGTCATAATTATCCAACAATCTCCCACTTGGCCTATAGCCAATCACTCAAGTATCTAACACTTGAACTATGTACATGTTTCTCAAACTTTTGCTGAGAAATAGCCTTCGTCAGCGGATCTCATATTGTCATCTGATGCCGCATTCTCGATCTTCATATCACCATGATGTATGATCTCACGAATCAGATGGAAACGTCGAAGTACATGCTTAGATCATTGATGAGACCGCGGTTGCTTAGCCTGTGCTATTGCCCCGTTATTGTCAAAATACAAAAGAACAGACACATCTGCTAACGGAACTACTCCTAATCCAATTAAGAATTAACAGATCCAAACTGCTTCTTTTCCTGCCTCAGCGGCAGCGATATATTCTGCTTCTATTATTGAATCAGCAACAGTCTCTTGCTTGGAGGATTTCCAGCTCACTGCTCCGTTGTTCAAACAAAATATGTACCCGGATTGTGACTTACAGTCGTCTTTATCGGTTTGGAAACTTGCATCGGTAAACCCAGTTACCTCAAGTTCTCCATCTCCATAGATTAAGAAAGCATCCTTAGTTCGTCTAAAATACTTAAGGATGTTCTTAACGCAACCCATTGACCATCACCTGGATCGGCCTAATTGCGACTACACATGATTAAAACATACGAGACATCAGGTCGCATATATATCATGGCATACATGATCGATCCGACTGCAGAAGCGAACGGGATCCTACTAATGTTGTCTCTCTCATCTTGAGTTTTAGGACACATGTCCTTAGAGAGAGAGACGCCATGTGACACTGGCAATAGTCCCCTCTTAGACTGATCCATGTTGAATCTCTTCAACACTTTGTCAATGTACGAGCTCTGGGAGAGTCCAAGCATCTTTCTAGATCTATCCTGGTAGATCCTTATTCCCAGAATAAAAGCTGCTTCTCCCAGATCATTCATGGAGAATTTTAATGAAAGCCAAGCTTTCACTGATTGTAGCATGGGAATGTCATTGCCAATAAGCAATATATCATCTATGTAAAGGACAATGAATGTCAGTGCTCTCCCACTAACCTTCTTATATACACAAGGATCATCTTTTTTTTGAATGAAATCATATTCTTTTATGATCTCATCAAAACGTTGGCTCCAAGAACGCGATGCTTGCTTCAATCCATAAATGGATCGATTTAACTTGCAGACCTTGTTTTCATATTTTGGTACGACAAAACCGTCAGGCTGTTGCATATAAACATCCTACAAAAGGTTTCCGTTAAGGAAAGCGGTTTTGACGTCCATCTGCCACATTTCATAATCGAAATATGCAGTAATAGCAAGCATTATCCGAATGGATTTAATCATGACAACATGTGAAAAAGTTTCGTCGTAATCGACACCATGTCGTGATGATGATACCCTTTCGCTACAAGCCAAGCTTTGTATGTTTGTATGTTGCCATCCATGTCGGTCTTCCTCTTGAAGACCCATTTGCAACCAATAGGCTTTACGCCTTCTGGTTCATCAACCAGTGTCCAAACTTGGTTGGTATACAAGGAATCCATTTCGGACTTAATGGCTTGCATCCATAAAGCGGAGTCGATACCTTGTATCGCTTCCTCATACGTAGCCGGCTTATATCCTCAATAAGATTAATATCTACGTGAGGTGAGATCAGAAACCCATACCTCTCAGGTTGTTTTCTGACTCTCTCTGACCTACGCGGTTTTTGTGTATTAGAAGATTATGGTACAGTCTCATCCCTGATGAACTGTTCGTGTTCCATTTGGGAATCGGTGCCAGGAATAAAATCACTACGATTTTCATCGAGTTCTATTTTCCTCCCATTTACCACTGCATTTAGGAATTCCTTTTCGAGGAAAACCGCATGTAGAGCAACAAATACTTTGTTCTCTTATGGGTGGTAGAACTAATATCCTTTGGTTTCCCTAGGATAACCTACAAATAGGTACTTATCCGATTTGGGTTCAAGTTTGCTACCATCCAAATGTTTAACGTATGCCCAGCATCCCCAAATCTTCAGGAATGAGAAACCCGATTTCTTTCCTGTCCATATTTCATATGGAGTCTGCTGAACAGACTTTAACGGAACCTTATTCAAAATAAGTATTACATTGTTCAATGCATATCCCCATAAGGAAATTGGTAGCTCTGTTCGGCTCATCATAGACCTTACCATGTCCAATAAAGTTCGGTTTCTCCGTTCGAACACACCGTTTAATTGAGGTGTTACAGGAGGACTCCACTGTGAAAGAATACCATATTCTTTCAAGTAACTGAGAAACTCATTGCTCAAGAATTCTCCACCACGGTCTGACCGTAATGTTTTAATACTTTTACCGGTCTGTTTTTCTATTCGTGTCGAAACTCTTTGAATTTCTCAAAGGTTTCTGACTTGTGTCTCATAAGATACACATAACCATAAAGCGATGCATCATCCGTAAAGGTTACAAAATATTCATATCTACCTCTAGCCTATCTAGACATGGGCCCACATACGTCACTATGAATGAGGGCTAACAGTTCGGTGGCACGTGCACCTTTACCGCTAAAAGGTGTTTTAGGCATTTTGCCTAATAAACAAGATTCACAGACGTCATATGAATTTGGAGCAAATCCTTCCAAGTATCCACTCTTCGAAAGTGTGGATATACGAGTCTTTTTATGTGTCCTAGACGACAATGCCACATATAAGTTTCATCTTTGTTACTTATTTAAGCCTTTTGTTTGTCATGTTTATGTGTTGAGATTGATTATTCGAAATATAAAGACCATTATAAACATCAGCACTACATATCTCAAAATCATTTTATAACAAAAACACCCAGTGTCTCTGAAAACAAAAGTATACCCACATTGGGTTAAACAAGATACAGATATAATGTTTCTAGTCAAACTAGGTACATAATAGCAGTCTGGTAATTAAGTACATGCCCCGAGGGCAGTTACAAAATATAGGTCCCAACAGCCAAAACGACGACTCTAGTCCCATTTCTAACTCGGAGGTCGATCTCTCCTGAAGCCAGTCTCCTGCTAATCTGCAGATCCTGCACATCAGTAAATATATGAGTACCATAACCAGAATCAAAATCCAATTTTTAAAACTAGAAGAAGACATGTTTATTTCAATAATAAACATACCTGAAGCCGGAGCCTTGCCCGCCTTCACTTCCTTCATGTGCGCCTTGTACTCACGGAAGTTACGCTTCCAGTGACCCCGTTTGCCACAATGTTGGCAGACATCTTGGGATTTGTCATTTGCATTTCCAGAAGACTTTGATGATTTGGCCTTGCCCTTTCTCTTCTTCTTCTTCTTCACACCTCCAGAAGCCTTCGGCCAAGCCTTGGCATTCTGAGATGTCGAAGCGAAGTGCGCCTCGCGCTTCTTGCCCTTCAAAAGATCTTTTTCTACCTCTTTCAACTTGTCATCAACTCTCCAAGAGTATTTTCTTGGTTCATCATATTGTAGTTCATGATGAACTCGCTCCAGTTGTCAGGAAGAGACTGTAAGATCAAATCTATGAAAGTCTCAGCCTCGAAGACTATCCCTAGCTGTCTCAGCTGTTCGATGTCAGCAATCATCTGTGATACATGGTGCTCAACAGATGTACCCTCTGACATGCTAGAGCGAAAGAGCTTCTTCTGCAATTCGTACCTCTACGATCTAAGGTTAGATCGGTGAAGATCCCTCAATTTCAACATCATTTCGTAGGGATCCAATCCCTTGTTTTGACGACGAAATTGTGAGGTCATTGTAGCAAGCATGACGGATTGAACAGTTGAGTTGTCATCACTTTGAGTCTTCCAAAGCTGAAGCTCAGGCAACTGCTCAATTTCGGGCTTAGGCCCAAGAGGTCTCTCGATCGTATAGAGCAATCTCTCAGCCCCAGGACAATCCTGAGGTTCATATCCCAGTCAGGAAAGTTTGCACCATTAAAGACATTTTTCGCCCATGATAATGTCCCTAACATTGACCTTTCCAGCCATCTTAATTGCAATAGTCTAACTATTCAATTAACGATTTTGGGTACAGTCCAACTGTTACAAGAAAAATAATAAAATATTAGTCCAACTAATATAAATATATAAAATGATGAAAATATTTTGAAAGCGCGTATTTGGCAAGTATTTGAATGAAATTGTAAATTCAATACTGGCCTCCCACTATTTTTCGGCGAGTCTCTAACCCTCGGTTGAGTACTCGAGAAACCTAGTTTCCTAGTGGGCTAGGATCCCGTTAAATAACACACAACCTTGACTTTGGCCAACAAGCTGTATGATATTTAACTTGGTAGATCTCTAAGATCAATTGGATCTCATCCAATTCCTAGATCTGGTAGGTGGACCTCCAAGTCCGAAACATATATACAATATATATGTCAATATATCCATATATTTCCTAACTTTTCCTCTAAATCAACTAAGCTTTGGCTTTGGCTCAAGAAGCTTAATGATTCCAGTTAAGTGGGACCCATTGACAGTGGGAAAGCTTCGTAATCCATATCGATGAACAAGAAGTGACCTTGACTTTGGCCAACAAGTCACAAGTGCCCAAGACATGCGATATATAACAAAGCCTTTGTGGTTCAAACACATCCGCGATGGACATTGATCTTGACTTTGGCCAACAAACCAATGCCAATCTTGGATCTTGAGAAAGAACCACTCAATGGAAGGAAATCGCTTAATATTTGATTGAGGGTTTTTCACATAAATTGGCAACCAATTTATTATCTTTGATTAGGTCTCATCATACACCCTTAAGCATGCATTCTAAAAGCATAACAAGGCGCGAAATAAATAATAACGATATGCGGATGGATATTTAACAAATTGTTCCTAGAACAAATCTCTCTATTTCTTCTCTCCGGCTAGCACTATTCAAACTTCTACCCAATTACATAATACAATAAAGAAACCTCATTAACATTAAGGGGAATTGGTGAGAAGAGAAATACAAAGAGTCAAAAGATAAAAGGCTCGACACGCAGGTCCAATTTAATAATTCTAAATTTATTACAATAATTTCCAAAATTGCCCTCACCTTTCTAATATTCATCCGATATACATTATTCATACATTACATCCATGTATCCATCCGATATACATTATTCATACATTACATCCATGTATTCACACAAAGAATGTTATTCAATCAATCTAATCCAATTAATTAATCTTTGAATTAATGACCATCCAATGTTCAAACAATGATTTGATTTGCGCGAGTCCAACTCCTTTTGAGAATAAGTACTCAAAGTGCGTATTCTTGAATTATATCGAACTACAATTTTAAATCCAATTTAATTTGTATTCACTACTAATTCGAATTTAATTCCAAATTAAATAATTACATTTATTTTAGCGTCTTTTGGACTTAGATTCTAAATCCAATCTTTATGGGTCACAAAGGCCCAATTAACATCCAATGTCAATTTAATTAAAGTCCAATGGGCTTTTAATTAATTCTTAAGGCATGGGCATTGGCTAATATGGATCAAACCCAAATGCCAAGGCCCAATTAAGGAATCACCTAATTTGCCAAAAAATCAATTTAGGCCCAATTATTATATTTGAACTTTATGGAATGGTTTTAGGCCCAATTTGGATCCAATCCAATTGTCCTAAATGAAGCTTGGCCCAACCAAGCTCATTAAGCCCAAATACAACAATATTAGCTCAATTCAAAATTAAAGACTAATTTATTTAATCACAATATTCCAAATATCACAATTTTAATTAAAGTGTAATTACCATAATTAATTAATTAATCCAATGTTTCCAAAACATCAATTAAACTAATTAATCATACTTTAATTAAACAACTTATGTCCAACACAAATTGAAGCAAAACCAATCTATACATGCTTCTTAACTCACGACAATATGCATAAAATTTTAATCAATTTGATTTCAATCCAATTAAATCAACAATCAATTTATTTCATGCTTTTAAACACATCCAATGGTCTAAAATCAAAATCACCATGATACATTCTAGGGTTCATGCTTCGGTCAAGCATGGGAAATTAGGGAAAATTTATCCAATCAATTTTTCTCAAATTTTATGATGCATAAATCTAATTCATCATCATCCAAGCTCATCCAAACAATTAATTAGAATAAAATCTTGCTCAAAACATAAAAACCCCAAATTAAAGTATATAAACCCTAAAGTCATTTTGATGCTTAGAAAAGGCTCTGATACCATTGTTGGGTTCCTAGAACATGCCAAGGATCTTCTAAGAAGAAATTGGTGTGAATTCTCAAAGAAGGTGCGGAAGACTTACATTGATTCGGTTGGATGGATGTATGAGGTTTCAAAAACTTTTATAGTTGTTCAAGAGCTCCAAGCTTCTCCTAGTGTTCCAAACTCTTGGGATTAGTTTCCCTAACACCTTGAATGAATCCTTGAAGTGCTAGCTCACTTGAAATTTTGAAACAAAACTTCAATGGAGGGAGAGGAGGCTCACGAGTTTTTGCTTAAAGATAGAGGAGAGAGTTTTTCAATTTTGTGTATTTGATTTTCTAAAACCCTAATACCATTTACCAAATCAAATTTGGTATATGTCATTCCAAATGAATAAAATATTACAAAGTGTGTTGAGCTTATGTTGAGTGAAAAACAAGCAATGCAAGATTTACACTCAATTATCAACTACTTCCATCACTAGTCAAATTAGTGATGTAAGTCAAGTGGGTCCCACCACTTGTAAATTCTGAATTTAAGTCGAACAATCTCAACGAGCAACTTCGCTCGGGCTCGGGTTCGTTAATTCCGAATTAACGAATTTGCCGTTGCGACATAATTAAATATTAAAGTCGCTTACGAATTAATTCTAAATTAATTCGTTTGCCCGAATTAAAATCAAATTTTAATTCCGCTTTAAAATCTAATTTCAATTAATATATCGAATATATTATTTAATCGATTAATTCCAAATTAATCGTTCTCTCTCTTCTATTCGAATTTTATCCCAGATAAATTCTTGGCGTAATTAATCCTAGATTAATTTTCTCTCTCTCATAATTAATCCCAGATTAATTTTGTTCGAGTCAAACGTCATCGTGAATCTTTGGGAAGCGACCAATGAGATCCCTGGATATGTTGGCAGTAAATCCGATCGTCGGAATATCCGAACACGTGCATACCCGGTACCACGTTCTTACCGATTTACAAGACATGGTTGGCTTCTAACAAAGCACCGTGCCTACCCAATTCTCCAGTAATATTCTTTTAAGGAATACATAATTTATACCAGACGTAGTATATTAAGTATTGCGTATTTCGATCCAGTAACGGATGTCACATGCTAGGCATGGGGCTGGAATTGTGTCTGCCCCGTACGAAGCATATATCGGATCACTGGCAACTAGTCTCTTTAATCGGATAATCATGACCTTGTCATATTATCCCGATAGTTGAAACATATTAGAGTACCAGTTCTGTATCCATACGTGATCATCATCTCCATATGACTGAAGTGACACTTCCATCTTGACATCACACCCAATACACTACGATTCTCAATAAACCCAGAAGAGGCGTACACAGAACCTGTTAAAGCCTCGGATGACCAAAACCAAAGTGTATTGATTGTCACAAGTATTAGCGATGCAAGTCTCAGGTTAAGACCAAATACACCTACCCTAATTCAGATTCCCATAGACACATAGTCATACTACTAATTGGATTCCGAGGGGTCTATCTAGAGCGAAGCTGTTTCCGTACCATCGGTAAACAGAACCTCCTATTACACTTGCATAAGTATCCAATACCAATATTATATGAGAATTATGTCGTTACGCTTCTATAACGTGCACAAGTGTAATACTAGCCTATTCCACATTATCGATGTCCAGTCTTGATAATAATACGACTAGGGATATTTAATGATTAAACCTTTCATGGATTGATATTGTCTCATATCTTATTAATCAGGAACTAATCATAAGGACTTTTATAATTTATATATTCAAGTAATCTAATTACAAAATGATAAAATAGCAATTTCCTTTGTCACATAGTTAATTTGTACAAAAACCACAATGTCTTTTACAAATAGTGATGTTATGGGTCATAATTATCCAACACTTATGACCTGTTTAGAGACCGTCGTAAACTATACAGGTTTGTGAATTCTTCTAATATCTTTTAAAAGATGAAGTGGTTATTTCATTTTTATGCAATATATTGGTTTATTAACCTGGAACACGAAAATATGTAAAAGCCTCTTCCGATGGTCAGATACAAATACCCAGTGTAACCCAATTAATCATATTCCTATCTCAACAAAGTTACCTGAATTCATTAAGATTAAGTTCCAATTATGGTTACCCCCGCCCGACAGGTATATTCCTATCCCATAAGGAAATATATTAAAGGGTTATCTATCCTCAAGGAAGATTGTGGGTTATTAAGTCTAGGGTCTTAAACCTAAAATCTCTTTTCCAAGTTCATTTTAAGTTTACCAGTTCAATCTTATTAATGGCCAGTTAACAAGAAGTATAAAGACTAAGGCTCAATAAATAAACCTTTGTAGACAACAGAATCTTGACGACGCTGTTCTAGGCTCGCGGCCTAGTTGGGAAGTACGAAATAACATGGAGTCGCCACCCGGTGTGAACCGGGACAAAGATTTAAGGCCGCACTCACCCCTCGCAAGGGAAGACCTCAAACCGTTGGGTTCGGAATGGTCCCTTACTTATGTCACTTGTGATGATATAATTTGTGCAATGAACTAACCAAGTATACTCAATAATCATGCTCAAGGGTACTTAGATCTAACATGCTTGCGTCCAAATAACTCCACGCAATATAACACAACGAGCATATTGAACCATTAAACCAAAGTAAACAAATAACTAATTAAACATAAACATAAACTAAACGAAACATAATACATAAAGAATAAAGAAACAACATGCCCAAATAACACAATCATGCTTGAAAATTAAATAACAAGACTAAATTAAATCATGCTTAAAATAATAAATAAACGGCCTACAACTATGACATGCTCAAATACAAATTTGGATGAGACGAGATACGTGTATCTTAAGTGGTACGTGGCGTTGTATCCCGAGTGCAGACCATACTACCGTCCATTCGGAATCGGCTACGGAATTTACGTCCGGGTTTCCATCCGATATACCACAAAAGGGAACACATATCCCGCTCATCCAACAATCACATCATGCTTCAAACGACTCTCATGCAATAATATTTTAAAATAAATAAAATAAAACGAAAGATAATAAGTAAAAAGGTGCCCTCAGGTCTAACCTCTTTTGTTGTCTCACGAAATGGCGTTACACGTCCGTTGGAAGGGTGAATGATCCGCAACTCTTTTGGTTCAATAATCCAACTTTTTCCTCGCTGTTTCGCTGTTTGGGGGCCGCTGTTTTCACTCTGTTTCGCTGCTATTTTTGTTGTATTTTCGGGTCACTGTTTTTGGTAATTAGGGGACTGTTTTGAGGATTATTTGGACTGTTTTGGTGAAGCTTTTGGGACTGTTTTTAGTGCATTTTTAGGGCTGTTTGGGGGTTAATGTGCGGCTGAAATGGGATGGCAGTGAGGTTTAATGTGCGAAGGCTTGTCTGGTTAAATGGCTGTGTGTGTTTTGTTGAATGGGCTGAGTTTGGAGTGCTGCTTGTGTGCGTGAGAATTAATGCGGCAAAGGGTGCATGAGCTGGCTGATAGCTGATGGTCAAGGGGCGTGACTAATGCTGGTGGCTAGGAGCATAGCGTAAATGTAGGGGTGAATTGGCTTGGTTCGTGAATGGAGATAGTGGGGGCTTGTGCTTGTGGCCGTGAGGCTGTGTGAAAGGTGGCGTGCTTTGAAGGTTGTGGGTGCGTGAAGGGGGCAAGCGAAGGCAAGGGGCGTGTGGTTGTGAACGGCTGTGGACGTGATGAGGGCAAGGGCTGCTGAAAGTTTTGATTTGTGAGTGTTGAAGAGTGATGTGGCTAGAGGCAGGTCATGTGGCAAGCTCGTGGGCGTGAAGGCTGGGTAGTGATGCGTGATGGTCTGAGGCTGGTTTCACGGCATGGGCTTGCTGAAGGTGTGAAGAATGTGTGGCTTTGAGTGCAGTGGAGAGCTGAGTGTAATGTGAGGCTTGTGAGTACTAGGGTTTATTGGTCTTTTCTTTTTTAGCGTGAGTGGGTGATGGGTTCTTGGTGCGTGAGGGTTATGGGTAGTGGCTGATGCGTTGATGAGGGAAGCGGGTCTGCATGAGTCAATTGGCTGATTTGTGGGCTTCTTATTTGAAGGCAGCGAGCGGTATGAAGGGTAATTATGCGGCAATTTGTTGATGAGCTTGAAGGGCAGGTGGCAAGTTGTGAATGAGGCTGAGTGTTTGCGTCGTTTTGTGAAGGCTTGGCTGTGAGGCTTTTAATGGTGACGTTGAATTATGGGTGTTTTGTGTTGAGGCGAGAGGGGATAGAAGGGCAGGTTTAGGGTTATTATTTTTTTGTATTTTTTGTGTGAATCTGCCAGCAAGCCAGCCATGGTTTTGAATGTGTGAGAGGGGTTATTTTTATAGGCCAATGGAGGGGATTTACCTTGTTGGAAAGGAATAAGATTTGTGTATTAATTAGGGATATCTTTTAATTTAGTATGTGATAAGGAAATCTTTTATTTAGGGAAGTGATTTATGTATTCTTTTTAGTTAAGGATATGATTTATTTAATTTAGGAAGGTGTTTTTATTTAAATTAGGAATTTAATTTAATTTAATTTCAAGTTCAATTTAATTGGTGAATGTGATTTAATTTAATTTAAGTTTAATTTTAATTGGTTTTAATTATTTAATTTGTGAGATGTGTTTTAAATATTTTATTATTTAATTTGTGAGATGTGTTTTAAATGGGTTTGGTGTGTTTTAAAAAGAGTTTCAACAAGCGAACCCGAAGCGAAACAAGCGAGTTAAATCTGACAAAAATTCTATTTTCCAACTTTACCCTTCCAACGTCCGTTTCCCGCGGCTTTCACAACTAAAGAGGTAGTGTCTCAATACGAGACTCATCATCGGGCTGATATGCAAAAATGCAATGCCTACAGTCGCCCCCACTTTGATGGGACTTGAGCAGTGTGTGACAATGACAATCCTATCAAAGTACGTGCAATGCATTTTTACTTACCTGGTTCGCCAGCTGTCACCTGGTCTGCCTGCTGTTCTGAGTTGATAATGCTAAACCCCGTACCTAGGGCGTCGCGGTTGCGTCTCCGTACCTAGAGTGCCGCAGTGATGATGTTGGTTGTCTGGATGCTAACCCCGTACCTAGGGTGTAGCAGTGACGTCTTCGTACCTAGAGAGCCACAAATGTCTGAATAATCCACATGCCGTGTCTGGCGTGCTAACCCCGTACCTAGGGCGTCGCTGTGGTCTGAATGCTAACCCCGTACCTAGGGTGTCGCAGTGACGTCTCTGTACCTAGAGAGCCACAAAATGTTCTGAATAGTCCACATGCCGTACCTGGCGTGCTAACCCCATACCTAGGGCGTCGCTGTGGTCTGAATGCTAACCTCGTACCTAGGGTGTCGCAGTGACGTCTCCGTACCTAGAGAGCCACAAAATGTCTGAATGCTAACCCCGTACCTAGGGTCTTGTGCAGTGACACCTCCGTACCTAGAGTGCCACAAAATGTCTGAATGCTAACCCCGTACCTAGGGTGTCGCGGTGACGTCTCCGTACCTAGAGAGCCACAAATGTCTGAGTGCTAACCCCGTACCTAGGGTGTCGCGGTGACGTCTCCGTACCTAGAGAGCCACAAATGTCTGAGTGCTAACCCCGTACCTAGGGTGTCGCGGGGTGACGTCTCCGTACCTAGAGAGCCACAAATGTCTGAATGCTAACCCCGTACCTAGGGTGTCGCAGCTTGTGATATCTCCATACCCAGAGTGCCGTACCTGGCTGATCTGATACTGATGTCTCCATACCCGGAGTGTCATACCCGAAAAAAAAACTGATGCTGATAATGATGTGGGCCTCGCCCCCAGGGTGCCATACCCGGCGTGTCCATTCCCGAACTATATCTCTATTCTCGGAGTGCCATTCCCGGCGTGCCATTCTCGGCGTGCTCATTCTTGAGCTGTCCATTCCCGGACTATATCTCCATTCTCGGAGTGCTCTTCCCGGCGTGCCATTCTCGGCGTGTTCATTCTTGAGCTGTCCATTCCCGGACTATATCTCCATTCTCGGAGTGCCATTCCCGGCGTGCCATTCTCGGCGTGCTCATTCCCGAGCTATCCATTCCCGAACTGTTGAGATGAGGCTTTATTCCTCCCGAGCTTTATTCCCGAACTGTTGAGATGAGGCTTTATTCCCCCGAGCTTTGTTCCCGAACTGTGTTGAGATGAGGCTTTATTCCCCTGGGCTTTGTTCCCAAACTGTGTTGACTGTGGGCTTTATTCCCTTAGGCTTTGTTCCAAAACTGTATTGAGATGAGGCTTTATTCCTCTGGGCTTTGTTCCCGAACTGTGTTTGATAGGGCTTTATTCCCATATAGGCGGTAACAAGGTTATTACCTAAACCGACCATATAGGCGGAGGAAACTACGTCTGAAATGAAAAACCGACCATATAGGCGGTGTAGACACTGCATTTTTGCATATCATGCCCAATGACGAGTCTCGTAAGGAGGCACTACCTTTTCATGTCATGGAAGTTGCAGGAAACGGACGTCAGAAGGGTAAAGTCGGAAATCAGAATTATGGTTGGATTTAACTTGGTTATCTAGCTTCGATTTGCTCGTTGGATCTCCGCGTACGCTCGGCCCAAGAACCCATAAGCCACTGACCAAATCATACACCAAGCCCAAATGCCCAAGTCCACCAAAAAGAACCAAACCCATGCCCAACACCATACCTCACGCCCATCACCACCAAAATACACACCAAATCCTACCAACCACACATCACTAGTCACCAACATTCCTTGAAACATGCACACCTCACTTCCACTCACAAAAATGTACAACTCACATCCACCTCCAACAAAGCCTACCTAACCCACTAACTAGCACCCATTACCCTTTGCATACACACATTTACG
The DNA here is from genome assembly GCA_019454045.1 of Zanthoxylum bungeanum. NCBI lineage: Eukaryota > Viridiplantae > Streptophyta > Magnoliopsida > Sapindales > Rutaceae > Zanthoxylum > Zanthoxylum bungeanum. Next base: position 118,489 of record SKCR01010916.1, on the reverse strand, counting down.
CACAAAAACCTCCCAAATACACAAGCCACCAAGATTCCACTAAAAAACCAATCCTACACCATTTAATGGTCTCCCTCACCAAGTCAAGGACGGACCCACACCATTAACTCCTTGCACCACCATCCCACCACCTTTGATTCATTTTTAAATTATCACTTGTATATGTCAACAAAGCCATCCAATTATGCATTACATTTCAACCAAGTTTGGTATCAAATTAATTGCCCTTGGCCTACCTATTAAATGCACTCCAAATTGCCTATATAAACACACATTTTTCTGCCTTGAGGAGGCTAGCATAGATAGAGGGGGGAGAACATATACCTAGGAGAGGGCTGGATGGACATAGAGACCTAAGACAGAAGGAGCACACATATAGCACATATAGCATACACCTAGGAGAGACCTAGCACAGATGGAGCACATAGGCAGCAACGCTTAGGACGGGAATAGCACACAAAGTCCTCCCCTCTCCAGCCGGAAAGACAGCAGCAATACAGCAGCAAAGCGAAGGGAAAACAGCGAGCAAATCAGCGGGATAACCAAGGAAAAGGGGAACCAGCGAACCAGAAAAGTTGCGGAGCATCAACCCTTCCGGCGGCCGTGAAACGCGCTTCCAAAAGACAACGGAAAGGTTAGACCTGAGGGCATATGATACTTATCTTCTTCGCATGATTTGATAATTTAGAAAGCATGTTAATTATGATATTTGAGTATGCACGATTTAGAAAGCATGTTAATTGTGTGATGTGATTCCGGATGGACGGAATATGTGTTATTTCTTGTGGTATATCGGATGGAAACTCAGACATAAATTCCGTAGCCGAATCCGAATGGACGGTAATGCGGTTTGTACTCGTGACACAATGCCACGTACCACTTGAAAGACACACGTATTTCGTGTCATCCACATTTGTGTTTGAGCATGATTTAGACTAGTGTGTGATTTGTTTTCTTATGCATGATTAGGATATTTAACATGTTATAGTTTTGTGCATGACTAGTTTGTTGTGATTGAACATGATTTAATTGTTTAGTATGTTAATCTTTATGCATGATTTAAGGATTCATGTGTTTAGATATGTCGTTGTGGTGATCTTGTTTGAATAACGCATCCAGAACTGTATGAATATATGTAATCTGCCAGTTCCCGTTCGAACGCGTCATCGAACGCATCACGAACGAGAACCTTCTGTCTCTACCGTTCGAACGCGTTATCAAACGCTACTCGAACGCACACACATCTGTAGCATCAGGTCTCATTCTGTTCGAACGCGTTTTCGGACGCACTACGAACGAGAACTTACTGCCTCATTTCCGTTCGAACGCGTATCGAACGCCACACGAACGAAGACCTTCTGTCTCATTTACGTTCGAACGCGTATCGGACGCCACACGAACGAAGACCTTCTGTCTTAACCGTTCGAACGCGTTAAAGAACGCAACGCGAACGTTTACGGTCTTCCTGTACTAGTATGTATGTTTGTAAGAATGTTCCTTGTTTGTGCCTTTGTGAAGTTGCATGCCTTTGAAATGTTAATTTGTCTTCATGCTTGAACTTGGACATATATTATATATGAATAGGATGCATGCAAACATGAAAATATGCTAAATACATGGGATTTGTATATGGAAATTTAAGTATAAGTTTTATTGCTATGCATGTGAATTAGAAGCATGATCCCTTGGAAATGAGTGTTACTCAAGCATGATTAGGTTGTGTAATATGATTTTTAATGCATGATCAGTTGGTTGTTCCTAAGCATTTTGTGTAGACTTGGTTAATATTGCACAAATCCATTCATTACAAATGACATAAGTAAGGGACCATTCCGAACCCAACGGTTTGAGGTCTTCCCTTGCGAGGGGTGAGTGCGGCCTTAAATCTTATTTTCCCGGTTCACACCGGATGGCGACTCCATCATTCTCCGGTTTAGTCCACGTGGCTACTCCGTACTCCCAACTAGTGCCGCGAGCCTAGAACAGCATGCGTCGTCCAGTTTCTGTTGTCTACAGTCTGGCGACTCCACTGGGGATAGAGAATTGGCCCCGAAATATTGTCTTGTAATGTTTGGATTTATGTTTTAATTGACCGTGTCTATAGTGGATAAAAGCAAGGGTTTAATCAAAGGCATTTCGAGGCTAGGTAATGGTTTGGTGTCTTCCTTCACTCACTACCTTTCTAGAAGGAAAAGCTGTGAAGGCACCTAGATGGCCATCTACTTATAGCCTTTGTGATGGACTAATTTGGAGGACTCGTTGTTTATTCCTGACACCAAGCGATAAGAGCCTAAGAGGCTTTGGGTACTTAAGTGAGCCTCGCTCCACCTTCCCTCTGGGGAATCTACAACGGGAAATCCATTTGACAGTCCATCACACACCATAGCTCATTGGCACGTACCTTAGTGTATAAAAAGGGGTGTGCTCACTTGGTCGCTCGAACCCTTGAGTGGGGAGACCTAGTTGTGAGCCATCCTTCGCCGGTGAGAGCCTTTGTCTATACTCTTGCTAAACCACCCATAGACCGGATTGGCTAAAGTAACAATTATTTCCTTGAGTATGTGCTTATAGGCCATTTCCATTTGGAGGCAGTTGGACCTTTTATCAGAAATGCGAACTTGCTGGGCCATTTAAACTGGGGCGAGTTCGTATCTTATGACTATTAGACCCAAAACTTCTAAAATGTCGATGGGCCATTTTGTAGAAATTATTATGTCATGTTTGCATCATCTTTGTTCTGTGCTTGTGTTTGGGAACATTGTCGCTTGGATCTATTTGGACCACTTGTAATGAGATATGGGCTTGTTGGGCCATTTAAACTGGGATAAGAACGTATATCATTACTATTGGGCCAAAGGCTTCTAAGTGATTAATGAGCCGTTTTGTGATTGTATTCGGAACGTTGCTATTTGGATTTAATCGGGCTCTTTGCCATGAGATGTGAACTCATTGGGCCATTTAAACTGGGATGAGTTTACTCCTATGATAATTAGCCCGGAAAATTCTGAAATAATAACGAACCAATTTGTTTGAGAGTTTTTATTTATCTAGTATGTTATATATGTCACATGCACCTCGTGCACCTCACGCATACATGCATCATGCTAACCCTTATGTTTTAAAAGCCATCATAGATACCCGTTGGGTTAGAGAAGGAAAAAGACTCACCAAGAAGACAGTAACAACCATGAGTGGATCATGTAATGATGTATCCCGTATGGATCAGTTAGAGAACGGTCTCGCCAAGATTACTGAACAGTTGCAAGCCTTGACTACTGCTATGACTGGTATGGCTGTGCCCCGTGCTGGGGAAAATTCTGAGAATGCAAGGCATGAAGAGCCTCCGAATGGGTTGGGGGATGATATCCCCGCTTTTGATGATGATATGGCTGATTATGCTGCTGAAAGAACAGTTGGGTCTCGGGCAGAATTGCAGAAACTCCGTGACCAGGTAGAGTCAGTTACTCGTAAGATGAAGGGTAAGGATGAAGACTTACTAGATTATGATTCGATGACTTTCGAAGAACAGTTGCCTGCTCAGTTTAAGATGCCCGATATGGCTAAGTTCAATGGGAATGGGGATCCAAGAGTGCATCTCCGACAGTTTGTATCGGTCATGAGTTCAGTTGGCTTATCTCAGCGCCAAGTGCAGAAGATGTTTGGAATGTCGCTCAAAGGGGCACCCGTAGTATGGTATCACAGCCTTGAGAAAAAGGTTAAGGAAGATTGGAGGGAACTAGCTGATGCTTTTCTGAAGCAATATGTTACTGATCTGGAGATTGATCTGTCACTCCGGGATCTGGAGAATATTAAACAGAGGCCGGAGGAGAGCTTCAAAGACTATGTAGATCGCTGGAGGAGTCAGCTTCTGAAAATGCAGACTCGACCCTCAGAGAAAGACTAGATAAAGATGATCATCAAGGGCACCAAACCCTCTATTTATGGTAAGCTGAGGAGGATGACCTCCATGATCACGGATTTTCGACAGTTAAGGGAAACTGTCATGGACATTGAAGAAGAGGAAACTGAGAATAGGAAGTTCTATGGCCAGAATAAAAGAACTTTTGGAGGACACTCTGAGACCAAACCCGCTACTGCCGAAGTTACCGCCATCAGGGACCGGCATTTCTCTAACTTGGGAAAGCCTTTGTCAAAAGTGTTTGAAAAGTTGAAGGGGCAAGGACTCTTGAAACCTTTAGAAGGCAAACCACTTCCAAATCCTCCTCCGCCACACTTAAACGTGAACCTTTATTGCTACTTCCACCAGCAACATGGCCATGATACCAACAATTGCACCCGCCTCAGGCATGAGATCCAAGACCTCATTGACGCCCATAAAATACCCGACCCAGAAAATGAACAGCCAAACACATACCATAACCCTCTACCTAATTACCACTCTGTTCCACCACCCACATACATGATCGACTCCGGTCTCCCCGAAAGCTTTGTCCTCCAAACTCTCGACCACCCAGTTTCTTATATGGGGAAAGGAGATGGCAGTAATGAAGAACCATAGGCTGAAGAAGACAATGTCGCAGACAATGAAGATTTTTTCCCCGGTTTATTTGCAAATCTACTTTTTAAGACAATGATTTTTGTTCGAACCTCTTTTTATGATAATAAAGAAGTTCATTTCACTCACTTACCTGAGTCTCTCTCGTTCAACCTGCACAATATGAGTATATTTGGCAACCATGATACCATGATATTCAACAACACTCAGAACACAGGGAATTCCCGAAGGAAGAATAGCTATTCAGAAATTGGGAAACAGGGCAGTGAGACTGTTAGAGAATAAGTTCACCCAGTCGATCAATGAAGACAGATTGAAGCAGTTTTCAGCCTGAGGAAGAGAAGACTGAACAGTCACCAAGAGAATTGGCGGAAGACCTAACCTAACGGGATAGGAAATTCATCCATGCATACATGCATACACGTAACTTGCATCCCTTGTTTGGTGTTTTGTTGTTGCAGGTTTCAAGAAAAAGAAGAGAACCAACAGGAGGCGACCAGAGACATATGGCGCCAAGGAGCACAATGAGGATCCAACTCATCATGAACAGGGAAGACCTCTACACTTGCATACCTACACATACATGCACGTATTTATTTTGTTGCTTTCATAATTGCAGGTTTCAAAAGAAGAAAATAAGAGAGAGCGGCAAAAACAAGCCAATCAGAAAAGTGTTATCAGTCTCAAGAATGAATCAGAATCAGTATTAATCTCGGGAAACCCAGGGTTGAGGCCCACGCCAGTATCAGTTTCAGGAATGGATTCCAGGGGGCGAAGCCCATGTTTCCAGCAGGTGAAATGAAGAATCCCAAGGAGATAAAAGTCCTTAATGGCTAAACATATGTCCGGTGATGACATTGTATGCTGCGGGGAGAAACCATAGAAACGATAAGTGCAAGACGCACTCTCTTCCGGTACTCTGAATGGATTGATCTCGGCTAGACTCACGAGCACTTGATTACAGGATCTCAACAGTGGAAGCCTGAGTGGTTGACGAGATGACTAGTCAAAGAGATGGTAAGTCAGTGAATGACCGTTTGCCTGGGTGTCCACACTTGTTTACCGATGCTATGATATATGATATGGTTGGAAACAAAGAAAAAAGTCTCTACAATGAAAAGAAAAAAGAAAAATAAACCGCCTATAACCAATAAGCGTGAAGCTACCCATGGGCGAGTATTAGGACCACCATGAGGAGAAATGCTACCTTAAAGGGTAGGTGTGTCAGAAAAAAAAAGAAAGAAAGAAAAATAGAAAAGAAAAAAGAAAGAAAGAAAAAAGAATTCAAAATGAAAAGAATGAGACAAAAGAAAAGAAGATGAAAACCATATCATATTGAGTATGCTGAAGTAATCACAGAATGTGATTAAGACATCCAGGTTGGTTAGACCCACTGGTTCGATTCTCCGAAGCGAAATCACCAAGTTGGCTTACTTAAGGGACAAGCTGCGAAAGATCCTTAGCACACACACACTAGGAGTCTAGTTCAGATCACCCATTCAGAAGAATGGATTTGAATATATCGAGTATTTTGAAGGTTCTCGGGTTTTGACATACAGCATTCGTTGAGGAAAAAAAATATGTTTAGCTACAAGGGCTATCTCGAGGAGAAGCAATACAATAAGTTGGAAAAATAAACATCAATATCTGGGGCGAGGCTCCACATCTTTATCAGCTTGGGGGCGAGGCCCATATCAGCTTAAGGGCGAGGCCCATATCAGCTTGGGAGCGAGGCTCCACATTATCATCAGCTTGAGGGCGAGGCCCATATCAGCTTGGGAGCAAGGCTCCACATTATCATCAGCTTGGGAGTGAGGCTCCACATTATCATCAGCTTAAGGGCGAGGCCCACATCATTATCATTATCAGTCTTGCCGGGTATAGTACTCTGGGGGCGAAGACCACACCGACATCAGCATCAGTTCAGCCGAGAATGGTAAATCCGAGAATGGATCAGAGTTCGAGAATGAACAAGCCGAGAATGGTAAATCCGAGAATGGATCAGAGCCGAGAATGGTAAATCCGAGAATGGATCAGAGTTCGAGAATGAACAAGCCGAGAATGGTAAATCCGAGGATGGATCAGAGTTCGAGAATGAACAAGCCGAGAATGGTAAATCCGAGAATGGATCAGAGTTTGAGAATGAACAAGCCGAGAATGGTAAATCCGAGGATGGATCAGAGTTCGAGAATGAACAAGCCGAGAATGGTAAATCCGAGAATGGATCAGAGTTCGAGAATGAACAAGCGAGAATGGTAAATCCGAGAATGGATCAGAGCCGAGAATGGTAAATCCGAGAATGGATCAGAGTTCGAGAATGAACAAGCCGAGAATGGTAAATCCGAGGATGGATCAGAGTTCGAGAATGAACAAGCCGAGAATGGTAAATCCGAGAATGGATCAGAGTTCGAGAATGAACAAGCCGAGAATGGTAAATCCGAGGATGGATCAGAGTTCGAGAATGGACAAGCCGAGAATGGTAATCCGAGAATGGAACAAAGTTCGAGAATGAACAAGCCGAGAATGGTAAAACGAAGAATGGATCACAGTTCGGAATAAAGCTCGGAGGAATAAAAGCCTCATCTACACGGTTCGGGAATGGACTACCTTACAGTTACGGTTCGAGAATGGACCACCATTATCATCAGTTCTGGGGATGCGTCCCAGGGTCGAGGCCCACATCAACTCAACACAGCAGGTGAACCAGGTGGCAGCTGGCGAGCCAGGTAAGTAAAAATGCATTGCACGTAACTTTGATAGAATTGTCATTGTCACACACTACACAAGTCCCATCAAAGTGGGGGCGACTGTAGACACTGCATTTTTGCATATCATGCCCAATGACGAGTCTCGTAAGGAGGCACTACCTTTTCATGTCATGGAAGTTGCAGGAAACGGACGTCAGAAGGGTAAAGTCGGAAATCAGAATTATGGTTGGATTTACTTGGTTATCTAGCTTCGATTTGCTCGTTGGATCTCCGCGTACGCTCGGCCCAAGAACCCATAAGCCACTTACCAAATCATACACCAAGCCCAAATGCCCAAGTCCACCAAAAAGAACCAAACCCATGCCCAACACCACACCTCACGCCCATCACCACCAAAATACACACCAAATCCTACCAACCACACATCACTAGTCACCAACATTCCTTGAAACATGCACACCTCACTTCCACTCACAAAACATGTACAACTCACATCCACCTCCAACAAAGCCTACCTAACCCACTAACTAGCACCCATTACCCTTTGCATACACACATTTACGCACAAAAACCTCCCAAATACACAAGCCACCAAGATTCCACTAAAAAACCAATCCTACACCATTTAATGGTCTCCCTCACCAAGTCAAGGACGGACCCACACCATTAACTCCTTGCACCACCATCCCACCACCTTTGATTCATTTTTAAATTATCACTTGTATATGTCAACAAAGCCATCCAATTATGCATTACATTTCAACCAAGTTTGGTATCAAATTAATTGCCCTTGGCCTACCTATTAAATGCACTCCAAATTGCCTATATAAACACACATTTTTCTGCCTTGAGGAGGCTAGCATAGATAGAGGGGGGGAGAACATATACCTAGGAGAGGGCTGGATGGACATAGAGACCTAAGACAGAAGGAGCACACATATAGCACATATAGCATACACCTAGGAGAGACCTAGCACAGATGGAGCACATAGGCAGCAACGCTTAGGACGGGAATAGCACACAAAGTCCTCCCCTCTCCAGCCGGAAAGACAGCAGCAATACAGCAGCAAAGCGAAGGGAAAACAGCGAGCAAATCAGCGGGATAACCAAGGAAAAGGGGAACCAGCGAACCAGAAAAGTTGCGGAGTATCAACCCTTCCGGCGGCCGTGAAACGCGCTTCCAAAAGACAACGGAAAAGGTTAGACCTGAGGGCATATGATACTTATCTTCTTCGCATGATTTGATAATTTAGAAAGCATGTTAATTATGATATTTGAGTATGCACGATTTAGAAAGCATGTTAATTGTGTGATGTGATTCCGGATGGACGGAATATGTGTTATTTCTTGTGGTATATCGGATGGAAACTCGGACATAAATTCCGTAGCCGAATCCGAATGGACGGTAATGCTGTTTGTACTCGGGACACAATGCCACGTACCACTTGAAAGACACACGTATTCCGTGTCCTCCACATTTGTGTTTGAGCATGATTTAGACTAGTGTGTGATTTGTTTTCTTATGCATGATTAGGATATTTAACATGTTATAGTTTTGTGCATAACTAGTTTGTTGTGATTGAACATGATTTAATTGTTTAGTATGTTAATCTTTATGCATGATTTAAGGATTCATGTGTTTAGATATGTCGTTGTGGTGATCTTGTTTGAATAACGCATCCAGAACTGTATGAATATATGTAATCTGCCAGTTCCCATTCGAACGCGTCATCGAACGCATCACGAACGAGAACCTTCTGTCTCTACCGTTCGAACGCGTTATCAAACGCTACTCGAACGCACACACATCTGTAGCATCAGGTCTCATTCTGTTCGAACGCGTTTTCGGACGCACTACGAACGAGAACCTACTGCCTCATTTCCGTTCGAACGCGTATCGGACGCCACACGAACGAAGACCTTCTATCTCATTTACGTTCGAACGCGTATCGGACGCCACACGAACGAAGACCTTCTGTCTTAACCGTTCGAACGCGTTAAAGAACGCAACACGAACGCTTACGGTCTTCCTGTACTAGTATGTATGTTTGTAAGAATGTTCCTTGTTTGTGCCTTTGTGAAGTTGCATGCCTTTGAAATGTTAATTTGTCTTCATGCTTGAACTTGGACATAGATTATATATGAATAGGATGCATGCAAACATGAAAATATGCTAAATACATGGGATTTGTATATGGAAATTTAAGTATAAGTTTTATTGCTATGCATGTGAATTTAGAAGCATGATCCCCTTGGAAATGAGTGTTACTCAAGCATGATTAGGTTGTGTAATATGAGGTTTAATGCATTATCAGTTGGTTGTTCCTAAGCATTTTGTGTAGACTTGGTTAATATTGCACAAATCCATTCATTACAAATGACATAAGTAAGGGACCATTCCGAACCCAACGGTTTGAGGTCTTCCCTTGCGAGGGGTGAGTGCGGCCTTAAATCTTATTTTCCCGGTTCACACCGGGTGGCGACTCCATCATTCTCCGGTTTAGTCCACGTGGCTACTCCGTACTCCCAACTAGTGCCGCGAGCCTAGAACAGCATGCGTCGTCCAGTTTCTGTTGTCTACAGGCGGTAAATAAGGTTGTCACCTAAACTTGTCATATAGGCGGTAACTAATTAATCCAAATTTTAATTAAAATAATGGAGATTAATCTAATTCATTATATTAAAAGTCTCACATTTTCACCCCAGCAGAATGAGGTTACCTGCTCATGCTGTAAAAGAAAACACACAAAATTTTATTAAATAAATAAAAAGAAAATACAAGAAAACTTGAATAATATACAATACACTTTCCTTTAGATTTTCATGGAGAAACTCCTCCAAAGAAAGCATGAAAAATTTACAAAGTTTAGCTTGGTATTTATAGGAAAATCTAAAGGCTTCCACCAATTGCTCCACCAATTGCTCCACCAAACATGGCACCAAACATGGCATCAAATATGGCACCAAACATGGCAAGCATGTTTGGTGGAAGTTTGACAATTTTTACTTTTTTATTTTATTAATTTTATTTTATATTTTGAAAATGACTATAGTAATTACACAAAATATACTAGATTATTCATCAATTTCTGCCTTCCCAACTTCAGATTTAGAAATTATTTAAATCTTAAAAGTTGTAGATCTTTGTGTCTTCTTTAATCTGGCACTTGAATCAGCTCAATCGGATATCGGATGAAAATGTTATGGCCAAAATACCAAACTTACGTAAAACTGGAATTTAGGACTGCACTTCGTGACGCGTATAATAAATTCCCGTTTTAGCCATTTTTGCTCCGAATTTCATCGTTTTAGCCCCGAGTTGATTCCATTAAGTCCCAATACTTTATTTATCTACAAAATACATCAAAATACATCAAAACGTTCATCAAACCCGAGAAACTAAACAAAATATTAGGTAAAAGGGCGGTAAATATTGATATATTTTCCACTCATCAATTACTAACTTCAGACTTAAATCCTCCTCTATATGACACTCATATATTAAGTTCTAAAAGCACATGAGTAATCAAGGGTAAACAAGACAATTTATAATATGCGATTTAAATCAAACAAATTGATAAATGATCAATGCATCTATTGTTTCATTAAATAATTATGTTTACATTACATGAAGCTCTAGGGCATAAATCCCAACATGTTCAGTGTAAGAACGAAGTTGAGAATCAACTTGGCAAGAGAACCAAAAGAATTAGGAGTGATGGGGGAGGTGAATGCGTATCACCATTCGGTGAATATTGGAATTATCCACGAAAATATTGCTCTTTATTCACCTCAACAAAATGGAATTGTAGAACGTAAAAAATGAACGTTGAAGGAAATGATGAATGCTATATTGACAAGTTATAGTTGACCCCAAAACTTGTAAGGGGAATCTTTATTTTCCACCAACTATGTTCTAAATAAACTATCGCACAAGAGACTGGACAAAACACCATATGAAATATAGAAAGGTCACACACTTCCTACAAATACTTAGAAGTGTGGGGGTGTCTTGCCAAAGTAATGGTTCCTGAACCTAAAAGGGTGAAAATTTGACAAAAAATTATTGATTGTATAGTCATTGGATATGCACACAATAATAATGCATATTGATTCTTGGTATATAAATCTGAGATTCCTAATATCAACCAAAACATGTTAATTGAGTCAAGGAATGCATCATTTTTTTACAAGACATTTCCTTGTAAAGAAAAATAAAGAACAGAGTCTCTCAGAAGAACTATTGATGCTAGTACAAGTAATGATCAACCTAACTAAGAATCAGATGAACTTGAAAAAGGTTAAGGAAAATGAACTTAAACTTAGCAAGCGAGAAAGAACATTTAAGTTATTTGGACCTGAGTTTTCTGACATACCTGTTAAAAAATGAGGCTCAAAGCTATAGAGAAGCGATGTCTTCTTCGGATACTCCTTTATGGAAAGAGACTATCAATAAAAAAATTTGAGTAAATTTTAGAAAATCATTCTTGGTAGTTAGTTGATATTCCTCCAGGTTGTAAACCGCTAGGCTAAAATGGATTTCCAAATAGAAGATGAAGCCGAATAGATCAATAGATAAGTACAAGGTAAGACTTGTCATAGAAGATTATAGATAAAAAAAATAATGTCTTGATTACTTTGATACCTACTCACCAGTAACTCGAATCACTTCAATAAGAATGCTAATAGCCATAGTAGCTATATTTGGTTTTGAAACGCATCAAATGGATGTAAAGATGACATTCTTAAATGGTGAATTGGATGAAGGGATTTACATTGAACAACCAGAGGGTTTCAGTACTCCTGGAAAAGAAATCAAGGCATGCAAACTTGTAAAATGCTAATACAGATTAAAACAAGCACCTAAAAATGGCATGAGAAATTTGACAAAGAGACGTTGTTAAGTGGATTCAAAATCAATGAGTGTAATAAATGTGTACATTAAATCAACTCAAAAAGGTTATTGTAGGCACTGCATTTTTGCATATAAGTCCCTATGATGAGTCTCATTTGGAGGCACTACCTTTTAAGTCACGGAAGTCACGAGAAACGGACGTCGGAAGGGGAAATTCAGAATAAGTACGTCATCAGATTCATTTCACAAGTTCACTGTTTTCGTTCGTACTGCGTTCGTTACTTCGTTCGAACGTCAAACAAATTGCGGGCGTTCGTGCCGCGTTCGAGGACGCGTTCGAACGGTGTCAGTAATTCTAGTTTTGCTTCTAGCCTCACACCCAAGCCCAATTAACCCACCAAAGCCCATAAAACACATCCCAATTAATAAAACACATTTAAAACACATGGGAAATTAAATTAAATCTTAATTAAATTAAACATTGAAGTAAATAAAATATTTAAACCATTTACCAATTAAATAAAACATTAAATATAATCATACCTAATTAAGACAAATCAAATATATTAACTTCCTAACTAAACAAAATCACATACTAAATTAAAAAGATGTCATGCCTAATTAAAATCAATCATAACCAATTAAAAATATTGTATTCTTAATCTAAACCAAATTTGTCTCCCATCAAATCCCTTGCTTTCCTTGTCCAACACCAAATCAAATCCTCATTTTAATGCCAATCCCTTCCTTGTGAGACAAGGTGAAGCCCTAGCCATTCTCTATATAAACAACACCTCTCCAAGGCATTCACCTCCCCTAGTGCACGCCCATTACAAAAAAAGAAAAGAATTTCCAACCTTTTTCCCCTAGCTCATTCATACAAGAAAAGCCTGCCCTAGCTCATACACACAACTCACACGAAAATCACAACACACACAAGAAACACCCAAGCTTATTGACACAACTCTCCCTCACTCTCAATAACCGAAGATCACAAACCAAAGAACCCTCATTGCCTTGACCAAAACACATCCCGAACAGACCATTTACCTCATCAAAACAGCCCCCGAACCACACCATAACACCACCAAAAATCACACCCAAAACAGTAGCCAAAACATCCCAAGAACAGTAACTAAAATACAGCAGCAGAACAGTAGAAAAACGGCATCGAATCGGAGTCAAAAGCAGCAGCAAAAGACGGAGAACGACGGCTCCAAACGGTGAGACAACGAACAAGAGTAGTGAACCAGTGAACCGGAAGAGTTGCGGAGCATCCACCCTTCGTGTGCCGTACATCCGAGAGGTGATTTAAAATGTTAGACCTGAGGGTACTTTTCACACTCATCTTTATTTGATTTTTGTTATTTATCTTGATCGTATTTTAATTATTTGTTGAATCTTGTTTGTGTATGATGTGTGTTGTGGGTATTGGATGAATGGAAAAGTGTCGTCTCTTGTGGTATATAGGATGGAAACTCGGACATAAATTTCATAGCCGATTCCGAATGGACGGTAGTATGATCTGTACTCGGGATACAACTCCACGTACCACTTGAGTAAACGGCATACTCTTTTGTTTTATGTTGCTTCGGTTTATTTATTTTTCGTTATTTGAATTCTGCATGTTACTTTTGTATGTGTGATACAACCGAGCGCATAGGCTTAGTAAGTCGGATTAAAGGTCCCCTATTTGGAGGGGTTAAAATCCTTTACCACGATGCTTTGCCGCGCCGGTTGATGTGTGTTCGGTTGAATGCAAGATATGTTCAATCGGATATACTAAGTTTGATATGATTGTCTTTATTTTTACATGCATTAAGATAAGCGCATGGGCTTAGTAAGTGTGATGAAAGGTCCTCTAATTGAAGAGGTTAAAATCCTTTGCCACGATGATTCGCCGCGCCTCGTATTTCGCTATTTGCTTTTTTATGTATGTATTGCATCACATTTTGTGCATCAGGTCTGGATCCGTTCGAACGCGTTATCGAACGCTATATGAACACGAACCTTCTGTTTCCCGTTCGAATGAGTTTTACAAACGCTACGCGAACGCACACGCACTTTCTTAGTCTTAGCATGCATCAGGTCTGGTTCCGTTCGAACGCGTTCTCGAACGCTACACGAACGCATACGCACTTTCTTAGTCTTATCATGCATCAGGTCTGGTTCCGTTCGAACGCGTTCTCAAACGCTATACGAACGCGAACATTCTGTTTACCGTTCGAACGCGTTTACGAACGCTACACGAACGCGCACACACTGAACTTAGTCTGTCTCATCATATTCATGCATAATTGCCTCTTGGTTGATCTTTCTTGTATTATGTAGCCAATCATATTATTTGTATTCCTGCATTTATCCATTCTATGTGTTCTTGGGATGATATTCAAGCATGATTAGGCTGTTAGCATGTTATTTGGTTAATATATTCATGAGATAGTATTCAAGCATGATTAGGTTGTTCTTAGTTTTCCATATCATATGATTGAGAAATGTTCATGAGATTGCCATGAGATGTTGCATGTTGTGATGAACTTGTTGATGTATGCATGTGAATTTAGAAGCATGATACTCTTGGAAATAAGTGTTACTTAAACTTGATTAAATTATTACATAAATCCTTTCATTACAAGTGACATAAGTAAGGGACCATTCCGAACCCAACGGTTTGAGGTTTTCCCTTGCGAGGGGTGAGTGCGGCCTTAAATCTCATTTTCCCGGTTCACACCGGGTGGCGACTCCATGTTATTTCGTACTTCCCAACTAGGCCGCGAGCCTAGAACAGCGTCGCCCAGATCCTGTGTCCCACAGTTATGTCATTGTCTCTCACTATGTAGTCGATATGTTGATAATTGGTAGTAATTATGAGATGATTCAATCTACCAAGAAAATTCTTACTAGCAAATTTGACATGAAAGATTTATGAGTGGCTGATGTGATTTTAGAAATTAAAATTTCTAGAACATCATAGGGATACATATTATCTCAAGCTCAGTATGTTGAGAAAATACTTGCGAAATATAATAAAATAGATCTAAATGTGGCTAGAACTCATGTGGACCTAACTCTTCATCTGTCAAAGAATACTGGTTAGAGCGTATCGTAATTAAAGTATTCTAGAATCATCATAAGTCTTATGTATCTCACGAATTGTACATGGCCAGATATCGCTCAACTGTAAACAGGCTTAGTAGATATACGAATAATCTAGGACATAACCACAAGAATGCCATAGTAAGAGTTTTGAGGTATCTGAGAAAATTTTCAAAATATGTTCTACATTATACAAGATATCCTTCTGTTCTATAGGGATACGGCGATGCTAACTAGATATTTGAAACTGCGAATTTAAAGTCTACGAGTTGATTTATTTTCACGCTAAGGGGTGTGATCGTATCATGGAAATCCTTGAGACAAACATGTGTTGCCCGGTATAATATGAAGTTTGAGTTCATAGTATTAGAAAAAGCTGCAGAAGAAGCGAAATTGCTTTGAAATTTCTTACCATCCTCAAAGGTTCGAACTACCATCTTTGGGTTCAAGGAATGCGTAGTTTTATCAAAGGTCGAAAGTTATGGCGCTATGTTACTGGCGATGTTAAACCTCCTCAACAAAAAACTGATGAGCCCAATAACAAGTTTTTTTTATCGTGTCGAGGATTGGGACAGTAAGAATTCTAGATCCTAACCTGGTTTCAAAATACCTTGATTCCTTCCATTCACCACCAGTTTGGTCGCTATGAAAATGCCAAAGAGGTATGGGATCTGATTGTCATGAGGTACACTACTTCTGCTCTCTCTAACCAGTATCAGTTGTGAGAAGAGTTTCATAACTTGAAACAAGAGCGTGATCAGTCTATTACTAGTTTATTGGCTACAATGGAATCTGTTTGGGACCAACTTGCTCTCTCCAAACCTTATACCACCCACCGTATTAGCATAAGGTTAATTCAATTTTTTATGGCCCTTACTAATGATTTTGAATCTTGCAGAGCCTCTTTATTACATCAATCTCCTCTGCCTACATTGGAAGCTTTTATCTCTTGGTTATTATCTGATAAAACTCGTCTCAACTTACTTAAGTTATCTCGCAATGATGTTGTATATGCCGCCACGGGCAAACATTTCTCAAAAGATGGAAGGAAATTATGTCATACCTGCAACAAATCTTGTCATACTCTTAATGAATGAAATCTTACTGAATGTCACAAATGTATGAAAAGAAGCCATGTTGCCTCTCACTGTCCCCCTAGGGTGGATTGTCACTACTGCAAGCTGTTTGGCCATTCCAATGAGCAGTGTCCCACTCGTCCCCCAAGATCTGATATGCCCTCCAATACATCAATTCCATTTGCTGCTGCTACCTTTGAGGTCACTGCCTCTCCTACATCCACTGGTAACTTAGAAATACTCCTTAGATAGATGCTCTCCATATCTCCCAGTGCTTCTACTACCTTATGTACCACTTCAGGTAATTCTCTTTGGTACTTTGATTCTGGTTGTTGCAACCACATGACTTCTCAATCTCAGTTATTTTCCTCAATCTAGACCACCACGCCTGTCACTCCGATTTTTACTGCAGATGGTTCACAAATGTCTGTAAGCCAGTTTGGATAAATATCTACCTCTGCTCTTACATTACCTAACACATTTCTTATTCCGAAACTTACTTTCAATCTTACATCTATTGGTCAACTATGTGAACTTGGGTTCGAATTAATATTTTCTTCCACTGGTTGTCATGTGCAGGATCCGCAGATGAGACGAATTCTTGAGACCATGCTATAAAGTTGGACGTCTATTTGAGCTTACCTCATTCCATCTTCCTTCAAATCGTGTCTCTCAACTGTGTGCGGTGTTTACACCATCCTCTCTTCAGTTGTAGCATCTATGCCTTGGTCGCATCTCTTTAAGTAAACTTCATCCTTTGATTTCTAATAGGTCCCTAGGTCCTGTTACCAAACAGTCTTCTTTATATTGTGTCTCATGTCAACTTGGAAAACAACAAGCTTTATTTTTTAATAATAATACTTCTCTTGCTTCTTTTGACTTAATTTACTCTAATATATGGGGATCTTCTCATGCACCCACTATGAGAGGGTCCAAATATTTTGTCATATTCATTGATGATTATTCTCGCTTTACTTGAATCTTTCTTATGAAACACCGATCTGAACTACCTCAAATTTTCATTGATATTACGTCTATGATAAATTTTTGGAAGTGTTTGTTTTTTCATTCTTCCTCCTACCGAGCACCACAAGTTAGAACCTCATGCTCGACTCTGGTGTTTCTTAGGTTATGGAATTGAACACAAAGGGTATCATTTTTGGGATCCTATGTCACAAAAACTTCACATCTCACGTCGTGTTGTCTTTTGGGAGCACATTATGTTATATTCCCTCTCCGATTTCAAATTGTCTTCTGACCACCCTCCATTTTTCAATGATTTCTCTATCGAGTTGTTTCCATATGTTCATAATGCAGGTACCTCTAGTGAGCCTACGGACGTCCGACTCCCTTCGCAAATCTGGTACAAGTATCGTGATGCTACTTCTTTATGTTGATGACATGATTACTGTAGGGGTTTTAGGGGCAGAATCCGGTAACGCAGCGGAAGCGGCGGAAGATCGTATCTTCCGATTTCAAAACTTTTTCTCGGATTAATTAAATAAACATATTTATTTAATTATCCAATAATCAAATTATGAAATAAAATTCAATAAATCATATTTAGGTGAATTTACCAAATTACCTTTACTTTGGTATTTTGTCCATTTTAGTCCGAAATTGATCTAATCAATTTTGAATGATTCTAAATCATTTCTAAGATGAACTTAGCATGTTCAAAACATCAAAACACCAAAAGCAACCAAATCCCCAAAATTTGACTCACTTGGCCGAATGCTCCCAATAGGGTGCCATTTGTGCACTTTGTCATTTCATGCTTCAAAACACATCAAGATGTAATCCAATCAACATGAAACTTATATGCATCATATACACATCCAAATACACAACATATATGAAAACCCCCAAATTTGGAATTGGTCATGAACCCTAATTTTTCAATTTCTTCAAATTGGACAAATTAGACCAAATTGGTTAAATCAATTACTTTAATCATCTTTCTTCCATCCAATCAAAGTCTCAACACAATGAAACAACTCAAGATCAAATCTAGGTCATCTAAGAGTGGGTCAACAACTCTAGATTAGCAACAAGGTTTCCAAAACCTTAAAAGAAAGCTTATAACTACAATAGTCACAATCTTCCTTCATCACACATGCTCAACACTTCCGACCAAACTTCCATCATCAAAAACACAAAGAATAAAGAAAAGAATAACTTAAGAACATCATATGTTATAGCCTAGATCATAAGGAACAATTTCTTATCTAATAGTAAGTTGGAAAAACTTACTAAATCCAAGCTTTTCTTTAGTTTTTCTTTTTCTTCTTCACTAGCTTCCTTGTTTTTCTTTAATGGCGTTTATGTCAAAGTGAATTAGGTTATCAAATGAAAGTGAAATGAAAACTATAAATACTTGCTACACTTTTAGCCTTGGCCGAAATTGGCCAAGCCAAATGCAAGAATAATAATTTCAATTTCATTTCACCTTTTATCTTATCAACTTTAATAAATATCTAAAAACACTTTAAAGATATTAATACAAAGTCAACAAAGGCAACCAAGAGAAATATAACCCTTATATTCTTAAGGTATTGGCCGAATTTAACAAGAAATAAAGGAAAAAGATATTTTCATTTTTCAAACAATTTTGAACAAATATCTTAAGAAGTCAAAATCAATTTGACAACCTTTTCCTTTAATGTATAAGTCAACAATTGCAACTTATAATCACTTCCTAACTTTATCATTTAATGATATATTAATATTTTAATTATATTAATCATTTAACAATTAAATAATTAAATAATTAATTAAATACAAATATATCAAATATATGTATTATATTTACTTTAAATATCTCAAATACATATATTGAAGATATATGTCAAATACCTTTATTTGACTATTTATTAATGTGTATTTAATAATATCATATATTAAATACAAATACACATTAATTAGGAAATGACGGTTCGGCCCGTTCGCATGTATTTTTTTCGTTTAACGATTAAACGATTTATAAATAATCATCATTATTCATAAATGTTGCTCTAGTGCTCTACGAGTATGTTTCATTATTGAGACTCTCTAGATTCAGGTATATCCGTCACGAAATCCAATTTCGTGTCCATAATCTATCCACCCGTAGATTATGACGATCACGGATAAACTAGCTGAATCATACAGGTCGAGGTCATTGCATACGTATAATCCCTCCGTCACAGGTATCCAGATAATCCCAGAGATATAGATGTAAACGTCAAATCTCTATAGGTATTATCTCGTCGACGTATCTATTAGCAATCTCTAAATAACACTCGGAACTTACTTCCGATGTATACTGTGGCCACAGATTTAAAAGACTGCTAAATATATATGGACTACCTATGCTCTGTACACAGAACTGACGGATCCTATCTTGACACACACAGGATATCCTGAGGATCGATCCACACCCAACGAACAGGCGGAGGTCTGATCTAAATAGATCGGTGACGTGACTGCCATCTAAGTGTGGAGGATGTCTCATACATCCACAGTGGTGTCTCAAGTCGAAGGACCACTATGCTACTCAACCCGAGAAGATTCTTATTGACGTTGGCGTACCATCCATTAAGAATCTTCGGTGAGCCGTTCAGTGTTTATCCACTATAAACACCTACACGTCTATACGAGTCTCCATAGACTCATGGTTCATTGGGATAAACCATCGGACCAACTCTCGATATACGACATGTACTGGTCTCAATGGATTTGACTAACCGACCCGTGTTAGCAAATCTTGACCAGGAACTATGTTTGATAATAATCATATAGCAGTGACACTTCCCAATGTCAATTACAAACTAACTTTGTAACTGTGTACTGCATTATATATTATCGGGCCTTTGTCTAATATATACATATCACTAAACCACATTTAGTTTCAATCTAATCGTAATCAGATCGAATACGTATATAAGAACAAGAGGTGCAACCATAAATAAGTAATATTATGGAATAAGGGGATGTTCGTATTCATGAATCAGACATAAATACGGTCCGGATTGGCACTCTGAGCACCAACCCCAACAATTACTATTAGGGATGATGTTTCAGGAATTACATATCTTAAACACTCTCTTAGTCAACAATTTGAAATGAAAGATCTTGGTTCTCTGAGTTACTTCTTGGGCCTTTAAGTAACTTCCTTTAATGATGGCTATCATCTCTCCCGAGCCAAGTATGCTTCTGATCTCATTTCTCGAGCCGGCCTTACAGATAGCAAGACAGTCCCAACCCTTGTCGAGTATAATACTAGACTTACACATATGGATGGCACTCCTCTTGATGATCCTACTCTCTACAGATAACTAGTTGGTAGTCTCATTTATCTCACTATCACTCGACCAGACATTACCTATGGTGTTCATATTGTGAGTCAATTCATGGCTGCTCCTTGATCTCCTCATTATGCTGATGTGTTTCGCATTCTTAGCTATGTTAAAGGCACTCTCTTTTGAGGTCTCAATTTTTTTGCTAATTCTTCACTTGTTCTTCGAGCTTACTCTTATACATATTGGGCATGTGACCTTACTGATCGGCGATCCACTCACTACAAGAAATTACAGTTTTAGCGACGGAATTTAGCGACGGAATATTCCGTTTCAAAATTTAACGACGGAATTGAAATGGATAATGAAATTAGGGACGAAATTTAGCGACAAAAAAATCTTCATATCTAAATTAGAGACGGAAACAAACTTTCGTCGCTAATTAGAAATAGATTATTATTCCGTCGCTAATTTCATCTAGAAACAGAATTTTTCCGTCGTTATTCTATCGCTAATTAGAAACGGAATTAATATTCTGTCGCTAATTTTAAAATTTTCATTTTTATTTTAATTTAATTTCTAATTTCCAAAACTATTGGTAATTAGAAAAGGAATTTTTCCGTCGCTAATTAGAGACGGAAGTAAAATTCCGTCGCTAATTAGAAACATAATTAAAAATCCGTCGCTAAATAGAGACAGAATCTTTATTCCGTCGCTACTTTTAAATTTTCATTTCTATTTTCTTTTGTAGATTCTGATCATCCACTAATTCTTTTTTAAAGTAATTAACTTTCGTTAATTAATAAGTTTATCGATCAAATAAGAATATTATCATCTCTTTCACATTTATATAATTTTTATTGTCTAATTGGCTATTTTCTTTTTATAGTTCACTTCACGGCTTGTACTATTCTTATATAATGTAATTATATTTTTCCCCAATGATCTCTTGTTATTGGATGACTAATTAGAAACGGAATTTTTCCGTCGCTAATTAGAAACGGAATCAAAATTCCGTAGCTAATTTTAAAATTTTCAGTCCCCCAAAAATTTAATACTTTCGACGCCAATTTTTTTAAAAAAACTAATTAGAAACGGAATGAAGATTTTGTCGTTAATTAGAAACAGAATTAAAAATCTGTCGCTACTTTTAAATTTTTATTTTTATCTTAATTTTAATTGGTAATTAGAAACAGAATTTTTCCGTCACTAATTACAAACTGAATTAAAATTTTGTCGCTAATTAGAAACGGAATTAAAATTCCGTAGTTAATTTTAAAATTTTCAATCCCCCAACAATTTAATCCTTTCGGCGCCAATTTGTTTTTTAAAAAATAGAGACGGATTTTCCGTCGCTAATTAGGAACGAAATTATAATTTCGTCGCTAATTAGAAACGGAATTAAAATTCCGTAGCTAATTTATAAAATTTTCAATCCCTCCAATATTTTCAAAAATTTCCCCCCTTACGAAAATTTCAAATGTCTATAAAATTTACAAATCTTCCGGCTTCTCTTATCTTTTCCTCTATATATACA
Source organism: Zanthoxylum bungeanum (assembly GCA_019454045.1). NCBI lineage: Eukaryota > Viridiplantae > Streptophyta > Magnoliopsida > Sapindales > Rutaceae > Zanthoxylum > Zanthoxylum bungeanum. Next base: position 96,424 of record SKCR01010916.1, on the reverse strand, counting down.
CCACAATCTTTTTAAATCTCAACTCCAATACATCATCCAAAATTTTCCTACTTAATTCCATATACCATCAAATTTTTCATACCTCAACTCTCATTATCAATCTCTCATTTTTCTTATCTCCACTTTTAAAATTTCTTATGAAACAAACACTAGTATTTTTTTTTGTTTAAAGTGGCGTAAATGTATGGTGGTGTGTCGAAGCTTGCGGTGGATATTACGGTGTCTTGTGGAATTGAAGATTTATATATAACATTAAAAAGTCAATTTTTTAAAATTTTCTACCATTCAAAAATTTTAAAATTTTCTCTTATCTAAAATTTAAAAATTTACTCTCTCTACAATTTATAAATTTCTCACATCTATATAATTATAAAATTCACACCTCTCTAAAATTTTAAAATTTTTTCCTTTCTAAAATTTTAAAAGTTTCATGCATCTTTAAAATTTTTAAATTTCCCACCTCTCTAAAATTTTAAAATTTTCGTTTTTAATTTTTTTATAAAAATATATAGCTATGGAATAGCTACGGAAATTATGTCTCTAATTAGCAACAGAATCTTTATTCCGTCACTAAATAGTGACAAAAATTCTGTTTCTATTTAGAGTGGAAAATACTTCCGTCGCTAAATAGAAATGAAATTTTTGTCGCTATTTAGCGACGGAAATTATTTCGTCTCTAAATAGAGATGAAATTTTCCGTCACTATTTTACGACGGAATAATTTCTGTCGCTAATTAGAGATGGAATATCCGTCGCTATATAGAGACGGAATAAAATTCCATCGCTAATTTTAGCGACGGATGAAATATTTCCGTCGCTATTTTTTTTTTGCGACCAACAAAATAGAGAAGGAATTTTTCCTTCGCTAGTGGTCAGTTAGCTACGGATTAGCTACATATTTTTTCGTCACTATTTGACAGTTTTCTTGTAGTGACTATTGGTTATTGTGTTTTTCTGGGTGAGTCGCTTATTTCCTGGCATAGTAAAAAATAAACATTGATTGCTCATTCTAGTACTAAGGTTGAATATCGAGCTCTTGTTGCTACTACTACCGAACTTCTATGGCTACGTTTGCTCCTCGAAGATATAGGAGTGCCTCAACCACCATTTACTAATCTTTACTATGACAATCAAAACGCTATTCAAATAACGCATAATGATGTATTCCATGAACGTACCAAACACATTGAGATTGATTATCATTTCATTCGTCAACAGATTGCTCGCGGCACTCTTCGGTTGGTGTATCTACGCTTCGATGATCAAGTACCTAATATCTTCACCGAGTTTTTTCTTCATGGTCGTTACACAACCCTTATTTCCAAACTCAATATGATTTCCTCACTACCATCTTGAATTTGAGGGGGATGTCAAAGATATGATATTAATGATATATTACAAGAAAATGGACCTTTAGCGTCGAAATTTTTTTCGACGCTAATAAACCCTTTAGCGTCGAATTTAAATTTTGACGCTAAAAGATAACCCTTTAGCGTCGAATTAAAATTTCGACGCTAAAGGGCCAACCATTTAGCGTCAAACAACGATTTCGACGCTAAAGGTGCAACTATTTCACCTTTAGCGTCAAAATAGTTTTTTGACGCTAAATGTTCTAACCTTTAGCGTCGAAATTCTATTTGGACGCTAAAAAATTGACCATTTAGCGTCCAAATTGATTTTTGACGCTAAAGGTTTACCTTTTAGCGTTGAAATTTTAATTTCAACGCTAAAGGGTAAATTTAAATTTTTCGATTTCCCGCCTTCTAAAATTTGAATTTATCGCCTAATAAAATTAGATTTAAATTTTTGACATTTAGCGACGAAATTTTCGACGCTAAAATTCAAATATTTCTACACTAAATGGTAAATTTAAATTTTCCGAATTCCCTCCTTATAAAATTTAAATTTATCGCCTAATAAAATTATATTTAAATTTTTGATATTTAGCGACGAAATTTTTGACGCTAAAGGGTAAATTTATATTTTTCGAATTCCCGCCTTCTAAAATTTGAACTTTTCGCCTAATAAAATTTGATTTAAATTTTTTGACATTTAGCGATGAATTTTCGACGCTAAAAGTCAAAAATTTTGACGCTAAAAATCAAAATTTTGGCGGAAATAATTCCCGTTATTTGAGGATCTTTAGCGACGAAAGCCTATTTCGTCGCTAAAGGTTATTTTTTTCCTTATAAATTCATTTGCTCTTTCATTTCTCTTATTCTCACTTTCTTTCTCTCATATTCTTATTTTCTCTATAAATATTCTTTTTCCTTATATATTTTGTTTCATTTTTTGTATTTTATATTAACATCCAATATTTTTATTTTTTTAAAATTTTTTTTTTTTTGTAGGGGAATATGAAGATGAAGAAATTATGAAAATGAAGATGGTGAAGAAAATGAAAACAAATGAAAGTGAATATGAAGAATATGAAGATGGAAAAAATATATAGAAAAATTATATTTTATCATTTTGTTTATTATGTTTATTATTTTAAGCTTTTTTGTTGTGATAAATTTTATATTTTATTTTTATATTAATAAAGATATCATTGTCATAATATTTTATAACAAATTTGTAATTATGTTCTTATGTTTTTTAAAAATTTAATTACTTTTGTAATTAAATTAGTTTGAAATTAATTTATAATATTAATTTTGTTATAATTAGTTTTAAAAACTAATTATAACGAATTTTTTATTTATTATTTTTTTTTTTCTAAATCTTGATCGGGGAAGATATTTAGCGTCGAAAATGAATTTCGACGCTAAAGATAAGTATTTTTAGCGACAAATATTTTCATCGCTAAAGATATATTTTTAGCGTCGAAATCAGTTTTTGACGCTAAATACCTTCCTCGACCAAGTTTTAGCGTAAAAAATTTTATTCGACGCTAAAGACCTTTAGCGACGAAATTTTTCGACGCTAAAGATCTATTTTCTTGATATGTAATTAATATTGATTGATTCCATAATTATGATAATTGATCATGTAAATAATTATACGGGAATATTCATGATATAATCATTTTGTATTGCCTATATAAAGGCAATCTGTAATTCATATTGAAATTACGAAAAATAATATATTTTTCTTCAAACTCTCCTATTTCGATTTCTAGTAATTATAAAAATTGTCTGCTATTTTTTTCTTTTAACGTCCCGTGATTCTTCCTTAACCATGCTTAGGCTTGGACATAAGACGAGAGAAAATCATCATCTCAAAAATATTCTACCATAATTAGGACAAAGCTCCTTGCGGTTCATGAACAGATCCACAATTTACCTTCTTAAAACTTCTTTTCAGTATTAACAAAGTAATCAACAAAATTTTCAGTGTTAATAAACAAAAATGAAATTTCTAGCACTTAGCCCTCTCGATATCATCCTCACATTTTCCCACACATATGCATGGACCATTACAGAACTGGACAAATTTTTACTCGTCTTGAATTGAATAAATTTCACCGTCCAACACATGGCAAGATCTCATTGAAACACCACAAAGGGCGAGCCATGTGTCTCATGATAAAATGGGACCATATAAATGCAGACAAAAAAAAAAGGCTCCTTGCTCTCAGATGCAGCCATTGATCAATTCAATCAAAAGGGTGTCCACAATTTTAGTCAGAATCAAATTGCTCATGGGATGATGCCACAGCATCTGTTGATGTTGGCCACAAACCCCTAATCCAACAAGTGTTTATTTGACCCACTACCACCATCACCAAGCCTTTATTCTCCAAGCAAACTAAATATAATCTCTACCACACAACTTCATACTTCAGCCAGTTCTAATTTTGCAGCCTTGCTTGCAAGCTTCTCTTACTGCTATAGCTAGTTCATTCTTCAGTAAATTTTGTGAACCCTTTTGAATTAATTAGCCAAAATGTTAGAAGGCAAAGCAGTCATTGGTGAGACTGACATGCTTCAAACCATGCAGCAAGATGCACTTGATTTGGCTGCAAAAGCACTCGATTTCTTCGATGTCACTGAGCCCACTGATATAGCACGCTTCATTAAAAAGGTACCGTATTTCTTCTACATAATATTCAAGAAAAATAATGGACTTCATTGAAATTTTACCACTTTTTGGACATATTTTACTGTATAAAATTTTATGTAATAACCTTCTCTCTATTATAGTCTTGTTGGCCCTCTCGATTTTATTGATTATATGTTATAGACTACTCAACTGCCCCATCAAACTAAAATCCTGATTCTGCTACTGATTGCTTGTGATTGATGTAGGAATTTGATAGGGCTTATAGGGGTGGATGGCAATGCATTGTGGGGACTGATTTTGGATCATATGTGACACATTGTTATGGGAATTTCATATATTTTCGTGTTGGTAGCCTCGCGATATTGCTCTTCAGGGGTTCTGCTGCTCCGGAGAGTCATGATGATGAGTCAGATCAGTTTGCGAAATTAGGTTTAGAAGAAACAGTGGAAGCTTAATCAATTGTTTGTTATGAATTTCATTGCTGCTCCCTCTTGCCTCCTGTATCCATCCAATCTTAGTAGTGTAAACTAGAATGAGCAAAAGGAAAATTAGAATAATGATACACTTGTACAGTTGTGATACAATTTTGTAAGATTAAAACTAGTTGAATCAGAATTGAGAAATGATAAAGTTGAATAACTAATTATTACATGACTCTATCAGATATTGATAGATTAATTGGAATACAAATTTTATATCCTAACTATCTATTATTACGATAAAAAAATATAATATAATTGATTTTTAAAGTATCAAAATAGCTCATATTGAAAACCAGACTAAACCAAACCAAAAACTATTTTCCCGTTAGGCAATATCGGTTATATGGATCTTTTAATGTAATTACACTCTATCCAAAACCATTATTTCATTAAATTCTGTAAAATGTTATGCTAAAATAGACAATACCTACTGCTTGGTAGGCTTGAGCTGCTACATATTATATCAAAGTTGAATCGATTTATAGAAGGATATGATTACGACATGATTTTATTCTGTTATGATTCTGACTCTGTTGACCCTCAATAGGACAAGAGATCCTCAAACAATAAGAATGTAATTTACAACATCGCTAATTAAGAGGATCATGTATTAGTTTAAATAAGGATAGCAGTGGGTCGAGCTTGCCCAAGCCCAGGCCCATGCCCGCTATTTATAACAAGGCTCATGCCATTTAAAGTCTAGCCTAGTTGAATTGACCTTTATTAGGTGGCTCGGGTCTGACTTAAGCATGTCACATGCCTGGGCTGGGCTGGGCTGTACCAAGCTTGTAACATCCTACCTGAGCCAAGATGCTACCAGCATGAGACAAAAATAACCTATATCCATAAGCCTCTGATGCTGCTAAAATTTCAACATGATATTTGCTAAAAGTCATGCACCCTGAACTAAATTCATGCATCTTATAGTGACCTATAATAACAATGAAATGCAATCAAACTCAACTCAACATACAAATCACAGGCCTGTAACTCAATATTTATATATACAATGATGTGCTCGGCATGTATATGCTATGCATAATTCAATACAAATACAATTGGGGTTGGGTGAATCCATAACATGACCCAAGATTATACAAATAACTCTATGATAATCTTGACTGCAATTAATGTCTTCTCCGGAACTCTATTGGCTTTTCAAGTCCGTTGCTAACCTGCAAAACTAGCAAATTATTTTGGTGTGAGTTATAAGACTTAGTAAGTATCTCACTCCTTAAGTAAACATCAAACAAACTAATATAAATATACATATATATACTATAAACACAAGGTTCACGATAACTCATTCACACTGATCTAGAAAACATCCTTTACATACTTACTTCTCATGATCCATAATGTAGCTATGTATATCCTGGTAAACATCATAATCTCTTAAACATGACCTGACTCATGACATACTGATATATGTACTGATTTATGCATATAATAGTCGTACGAGACTCACTATATGTTTTAGAATGGGTATGAGATGAATGTCATCTGAACGAAGTTCCTAACCAGTACCTCTATGATGAATGCTTATACGTCAAGTAACCTTTCTCACGTCGTACAAGTTGATTTGCTGAAAATAATGGCCTCTATGGCGATGCAAGATATGCACACATGATTCCATCCACTGGAATCCTCATATCCTAAATTATAGATGTGATAAACATCTAGTACTTAACTGCTACTATTATTCATAAGTCACAAAGTATATCAACATACAAATCCATTTAAAGTGCATAACTCATTGCATACTATCATTTAATCCGTTAAATAAGAACTAGTTATTACTGGACATATATGTAGGCTTACTAAAACATGTTGTTGGATCTGATACCTTAGATTTTGAAATTTATCTGTTGTATCTGAAAACTAAAACCGAAATCTTTTCCTTGAAAGATGAAGTTTGAGATACTTTGAAATTATGTTCATGCATCGTCCACGTCCACACCATCCATATCCACAAGCACATATACACTGAATCCATAAAAGTCCATATTAAGAAAGATACCTCCACCGGAGAAGGGGGCTAACTATACATGGTCTATATCCTATGGCCATATCAAGTAAGGGGACAATTGTACATGTCCCCGTAGGGCAAGTTATGTACATAATATGAGTATCTCTGTATTTGAAAACCATAAAATGTTATAACAATTTCTAAAACTTGATGGGTTCTATAATTCAAAAAAACTTATCTGTCGGGAAATGTCGAAATCTTTTATAAGTAAAATCGAACTCAAAATCAGCTGCAGTATTTGAAATCAGGTAAAATCAAAATTCTATATAAATAAATCCAAATTCAAAATCTGTTGGAAATAAACATTTTTATATAAAGAAAATATCATCGTGAAAAATTCTGTAAAACTAATGAAATTAGTTTCAAATAAATAGATTCCAAAAGTAATGAAATCAAATCTAAACCTATCGTCATTGTAAAACCAAAAATTTCTGTACTTTGGAAAATTGTAAAACTCTCTATAAATTTCTAAAGCCTCTGTGGTTAGAAAAGTATAAAACTCATTGAAAATTATTCTCTATATCTGAAAAACAATCATTAATAAATCATTGAAAATACTTTTTTATATGAAAATATTGGAAGTTCTCTGTGAAAATTAGTGTTTAGGGACGTTACATATCGTTGTCACCCTTAAATAACTCTCTGAAAAATCTATGTGAAAAAGTTTGTGAATGAGGGCATTACGCCTCATCGTCCCCCCACACCTATCTGAAGAATCGACAGTGTCTTAGGGTGTTACGTCTCGCCACTCCCCAAGACACTGAAACTGTACTCAGAAATGTGACATCAGAGGCATGAGGGGATCCAAGGGCATTACGTATCGTCGTCCCTTAGGTCCCAAATCTGAATGTGCCAATTATAGATATCATATTTTTATGCATAGTCCGATGATGAGTCTTTTATGGGGACACTCTTTGAAAGCTTGGGATGTTGCAAGGATGAATACTGGAAAGGAAACAGACTTCAAGGAATCCAAGAAAGATAGCCAAATAATAGTCGAATATCACATATGTTTGGCCTACCTTGTCTCAGACCAGAAAAACCGGCTGGATATACACCTGAAACTCTTGATCAGCCAGATGTGATATTCTAGGAAAGGATTTCTCGCGCGGCAGAAGCGTTTTAGGCACCAGGATTGACCTCGAAAAATTTTCTGCTCTCTCATCCTTGTTAACCGAATATGAACAACCTATAATGCCACTGTTTTGAGTGATTTTTGATGATTTTATCAAATAAAATCAGCCCCCGAAACAGCCCCAACACAGTAGCAAGTTACCACGTACACCCAAACAACCATTTAATTGTGTGAATGTGGGAAAAGTTCAGGTATGATTTTTCAACTAAAAATCACCCCAAAAAACTCCCAAAATACAGGCCCTAATGTCCCCAAAAACTACTTAAATGGAAAATAAAACAGCCCTTTAAGGCCAAAAAGAGGTGGTAGTGAGCAGATTTTTCTGATCACTGCCGAGTGATATAAGAAAATAGTGAAAATGATTTTGTCCCGAGTTCCAAAGGGTATTCCGTGCTATAACTCGCAACCAACAAAAGATAGAGTGGGCTATATTCTCACAAAACGAATCCCTAAACACTTTAGAAATTCAAAATATCACACAAAGTTTTTGGTTTTTCTTTTGTTCTTCAACACTTAGAAAACAAAAGAACTTCGGGTTCTAGGGTTACACCAAAATAGGTTAGGGTAAAAAGAAAATATTTTTTCTTTCATATCTAGGGTTTAGTTTTGAATCAAAACTAAACAAAATTCTCCCCCCCCCCCTCTAATATTCGACCATCATGGCCTTTTGGTAACTACCAAAAATCAATCATGGCTTAAATAAGACATTAATAAGTTGCCAAATAAAATATTACAACTTCCAATTCCAAATCAAGAGTTTCGAAAACATACTTTGGAAATCCATTAATTTCATTAAATTATTCAATACAATTTAATAATAAAATTTAAAATAAATAATTATCATATGATCATTTATTATGGAAGACTATATATTAAAATTGATATAAAGTATTATTTATGAAAAATGTATTATTAATCATATTAATAATCATAATATATGTGAGTTTATAATTGGACTATCCAATTATATTTAATTTGTTATAGTATGTCGAGCTAGCTCGGGGACCAAATGGACCTACAGTTCTGAGTTCCAATAATCCTGAAATATTAATTAAACTCTTTAATTAAATATTCTGAATTATTAACTTCAGGTTATTCCACTAATAACTTAAAGTTTCACTTTTGTCGTTGCAGATATAAGATAAGTCGAACTACGTCGGTGTCCATTGATATAGTCATTACATATGGATTGACCTTTCATGAGTATCTCATAATTAGAATTGGGTCAAAATATCTGTTATTCTCCACTAATTATTTTTGACCTTAAGTACCATTGATTCTCTAATGAACGATTAATTCATAACTATTATGAAATTTATCTTTCTATTCGTAAAAGAAAGACTTAGCGCTCTAATCGTTCAATTACCGAATCAACCCTTAAGGAAGATAGTCATCTACTTCTCGCAAGAAGGAGTGAACTTCATATCTATGTAAAACGTCCTCAGCTACATACCAAACCATGTTCCTAAATTACATAGCTATTGGTCGGGATTTCTACACCAACCTCACATTTGCAAGTCAAATGACACAACCTATTAAGCAGGATTTTGTAGTACATTCATGATTCAGATCAATCCATATATGACCATCTAATAGATTGAAATGAATTTATTTATTAACGGATATTATAAGAAATTCATTTATATCTAGGTCATGTCCTATATGAACACATCAACATTCTCATGTCACCACATGGAAGATCCCGGGATCGAAATCGACATACATTTATAGAATGAACCGCAGCTATAGATAAACCAAAAATAAAGTACCCGCTTTGTTTTCTCTTTATGGACTATTTTAGATTACTAACTTCAGACTTAAATCCTACTATGTATCACACTCATACACTAAGCTTGAAGACACATAAGTAATCAAGGGTAACAAGATAATTAATAATATGTGATTTAAATCAAAATAATTTATAAATGAATAATGCATCTTTTATTCAAACAAACAATTTTGTTATAAATTACATGAAGCTCTAGGGCATATATCCCAACAAATTCACACTGGCACTAGAGCAAATGGGACATGTCACGTAATCCTAGACCCTCTAGGTGACTTTCAAATAATTTAACCGATAAGGTCTTTGTAAATGGATCAGTCAGGTTCTCTGCAGATGCAATCTTCGTGACAGATACGTCTCCTCTCTGCACTATCTATCTGATGAGATGATATTTTCTCTCTATATATTTTTCCCTCTTGTGGCTTCTTGGTTCGTTGGAGTTCGCCACCGCACTACTATTATCGCAATAAAGTGTGAATGGTTTATCCATATTTGGAATAACTTCCAGATCTCCCAAGAATTTCCGAAGTCATATTACTTTCTTAGCTGCTTCGCAAGCTAGTACATACTCAGCCTCCATGGTAGAGTCAGCAATACAAGATTGCTTTATGCTCCTCCACACACTAGCTCCACCACCTAAGGTAAACACTTATCCGGACGATGATTTCCTAGAATCGACATCCATTTGAAAATCAGAGTATGTATACCCCTTGAAGATCATATCCTCACTAGAATACACAAGCATATAATTTCGCGTTCTCTTTAGGTATTTGAGAATATGTTTCACAGCCACCCAATGATCTAATCCTTGGTTAGACGGAAACCTACTGACTACTCCCACTACAAATTAGATATTCATTCTCGTGCATTGTATAGCATACATGAGACTTCCAACTGTTGAGGCATATGAAATATGTCTCATTTCATCAACTATTTGAGGCGTCTTAGGAGACTGATCCTTCGACAAATGAATTTCATGTCGGAAAGGCAAATTACATTTCTTGGAATTTTGCATCCCAAATCGCACAAGGATCTTGTCGATATAGAATGCTTGAGACATAGCTAACCATCGTCTCTTGCGATAACGAAAAATTTACATCTCAAGAACATAATTAGTCTCTCCCAAATCTTTTATTTAAAAGTGATTAGCTAGCCAGGATTTCACATCTGACAATATTTTTACATCATTCCCAATGAGTAAAATATCATCGACGTACAAAATGAGGAAAACCATATTACCATCAATGGCGTACTTGTATACTCAAGGCTTATCGACATTCTGCTCAAAACTGTAAGACTTGATCGTGATATTAAATCTTATGTTCTAAGATCGAGATGTTTACTTGAGCCGTAGATGGACCTTTGCAGCTTTCAAACCTTTTGCTCTTGACCTTGGGCTACGAACCCCTCTAGTTGTACTATTTAGATACAGTCATCAAGATTTCCATTCAAAAATGTAGTTTTGACATCAAATTGTCAAATCTCATAGTCATAATATATAGCAATGGAGAGAATAGTGCAGATGGATTTGAGCATGGCTACTGGCGAGAAAGTCTCATCATAATCGACTTCCTGTTTTTGGGTATAACCCTTGGCCACTAGTCTAGTCTTAAAGGTTTGTACTTTCCCATCTGCTCCTCTTTTTTCTCTTATAGATCCACTTGAAACCTATGGGTTTTACCCCCATCAGGTTGCTCTATGAGTTCCCAGACTGAGTTAGAGTACATCGACTCCATCTTGAGTTTCATGGCTTTGAGTCATTCCTCTTTATCAGAATCATCTATTGCACTACAGTAGGTCAATGGATCACCTACACCATCACAGGATGCCATAAATTGTGCCTCTCCAGCTCCTAGATATCGATTAGGTTATCGTACAACCCTCCCACTACGTCTAGGTGGTAGATCATTTTGATGTACTTGCATCTGACACTTAAATGTCGAAGGTGTTGTGCTTTTGTCAACTATTATTGAAGATTGAGTGTCGGTCAAACCAGTAATTAACCCATTGAGTATCACTTTACTTCGAGGTTTGAACTCCCTCATATAGTCCTCCTCAAGAAACGTAGCATTTATTGATATAAAAAATTTATTGTCTTCTAGACTATAGAAAATTCCACCCTTATTCTCCTTAGGATAGCCTATAAATAGGCACACATGAGAACGTGGCTCCAACTTTATAGTCTTGTTCTTCAGCACATGTGCTGGACAACCCCCTTTTATGCGGAAATGTTATAAACTAGCTTTACTACTGCTCCACAACTCTAAGGGAGTCTTAATAACAGACTTAGATAGAAGTACATTAAAGATATACATTCCTTGCAATGCATATCCCCATGATGAACTAGACATTGAACTGTAATTGAACATAGATCTTATCATATCTAGTAGGGTCTGATTTCTCCTTTCTGCAACACCATTCTGTTGTGGTATTCCAGGTGCTGTAAGCTAGGATATTGTCACATGCTCAACTAAGAATTCCTCGAAATCACTATTAAGGTATTCTCTTCCACGATCTGATCGTGGACTTTTGATTTTCTTACCTAATTGGTTCTTAACCTTAGCACAATACTCTTTGAACTTTTCAAAAGTATCTTACTTGTGCTACATTAGGTAAACGTACCCATATCTTGAAAAATTAGCAATGAATGTGAGGAAGTATTCATAACCGCCTCGGGCTCTTACATCAAACGTCTGAATGTACTAACTCAAGTGGTTCACTGGCTCTTATACCATTTCCAGTAAAAGGTTTCTTGGTCATTCTTCCTTCTAGACAAGATTTTCTCTAGCAATGATCCAAGAACGCCAAAACATGAGTCTGATGCCCCTATTTGCTTTCATCCAGAAAAGGTACGCCTTGTTTTTTCCCGTTTGGATATCTCTAAATATTTCCAAGCCTATCTCCAAATCATGAGCATCGTAAGTACTTGTCAATATGCACTAATAAGCTTCATAAGTACACTCTCATAATAACGATAGTATTAGGAGTCCACGTCAACAAATCACATTACATATAATATTTTATCGGAGTGAACTAAGTTCCGACCACTTATATCCTCACAATAATGACGACATTGGGCATAATAATAAGAACTCATTCATCTCCGTATTGACAAGACGGACCATGAAATAATGCTCCAACATTATTAATACTTTTACTTAAAATAAAGAAATCACCTAATCACGGGAGATTTATGACAATCAAGTAATTAACATGCTTGGGTCAAAATAAAAATTTTAATTTAAAACATACAATGCATAACCAATATGACTTATGCATAATTAAATTAAAATTACAGAGGCATAGATTCAAATATATGTCAAACATACAACATGTGTTGTGTGGTTAAGACCTTTTTTGATACCGTTCTGTTAGGACGGTTGTGGGACCACTAGGGTCTGATCGGTACCTCGCGTAGTAAAATTGGTCAAACATGTGGTAATTTAGCATGGGTTTATTTGTAAATATTTTAATGGAATATAATATTCCATTACGAGTGTATCGGAATCCAAAAAAACTAAAATGGGAGAAAACAATGGGTCATATGCATGGTTCGCGCATGCTTTGCTACAACGCATCAGGCGCTGTTTACCAAAACATGTTTTTTAAATTCTTAAATACTTTCAAAAATACCCAAAATAATTTTAATTTCAAAACCAACTTCAACACATGTTATACGAAAAATATTATATATATTTCTTTGAATTAAAACATAAACCAAAATAAAATCCCACAATGAAGTGACTATTGTGCTAGGGCGGATGTGGGACCCCTAGGGTCAGATCAGTGTCATGTGTAGCGAAAGTGTGTCTAACCCATAGATATCAAATATTGGTGTATTTTTAAATAATTTAATAGAATTCTATATTTCATTACGAGTATATAGGAAAAAATATGGGCTGAATCGGAGTCCGGAAACTAAAAACGGGAGACCGCTATGACTTTTCGTTCAATGATCTCTCTAATCACGCGATATTTCATTTCCATGTATTTAGACTTGGAATGTGCTCTCGGATTATTAGCCTACACAATGGATCCGCTATTATCATGGTACAGTGGGATCGAATCCGCAATATTAGGCACAATGTAAAGTTATGTGATAAAATTTCTAATCCAAACAGCTTCTTTAGCAGCTTCTAAAGCCGCTATAAATTCTGTCTCAGTAGTGGAATTAGTTGTTGAGCCTTTCTTTGATTAACCCCTACTAACTGCACCGCCATTAAGGGTAAATATATATCCGGATGAAGACTTTCTATCATCCGGATCTCCCTGGAAGTCAGAGTCTGTATAACCCTTAACTTGTAGCTCATTTTCTCTATCTATGATAAACTTATCCTTATTACCCTGAAGATATTTCAGGATATGTTTCACGGCTGTCTAATGATCATTATCTGAATCAGATTGATATCGGCTAGTCACACTGATGCCGAAACTGATGAGGTCTTGTACATAGCATAGCATACATAATGCTTCCAATACAAGAAGCATATGGCAAGTTAGACATTCAAACTATTTCTTCCTTAGTTTGAGGTGTCATTTTCTTCGAAAGATGTATGTCGTATTAGAAAGGTACATTTATTGCCTTGCAATTGGTAAAACCATACATTTCTAATATTTTATCAATGTACGTAGATTGTGACAACCTTATAAGCTTCCTAACTTTATCCCGATAGAGCCTTATACCAGTATATAGGAAGTTTCACCCATGTCTTTCATGGAGAAGTTTTTACAAAGGTAGACTTTCACACTTTGCATCAATCATATATCATTTCCAATGATAAGGATATCGTCTACATACAAAACAATGAATACTATCATGCTCTCATTAACTTTCTTATAAACAAATGGTTTTTCCTCGTTCTTGATGAATCCAAATAATCTAATTATCTCATCAAAATGGCGATTCCATCTTTGGGATGCCTGCTTAAGTCCATAAATAGACTTCCATAACTTACAAACCAATTTTGAAGTCTCACTGGATAGTAAACCTTCTAGTTTTTCCATATAGATATTCTCCTCGAGGAATCCATTTAGGAAAACTTGTTTTCACATCTATCTGACATATCTCATAATCGTGATATGCACCAATGGCTAAAAGAATCCTAATGGATTTTAGCATGGCTACTGGTGAAAAAGTTTCCTCATAGTCAATCTCATGACGTTGAGTGTAACATTTCACTATCAGTCGGGCCTTAAAGGTTTCACCTTTCCATCGGGCCCTCATTTCCTTTTATAAACCCATTTACAACTAATAGGTTTAATTCCTTCAGGAAGTTCAACCAAGTCCCAGACTTGATTGTCATGCATAGAATCCATCTCGGACTTCATGGTTTTCTGCCATTTTCCCGAATTGATATCCAATATCGTCTGTTTATACATAGTCGGATCTTTTTCCTCAATAGGAGAATATCAAGGCTCACATCAGATGTTAAAAATATTCTCTCATGGGGCCTTGATATTCTATTCGACGTACGTAGAACATGTGTTGTAAATCCTTCACCTAATTGGATCTTTGGTTCCATCTCAGGTCCCTCAATGTTGGGACCAAACTCATCGAGTTCAATCTTTCTACAATTCTCACTTTCTCTCAAAAATTCATTTTCAAGAAAAGTGATAAAACGAGCAACTAATACATTTCGTCACTAAGAATCGTAGAATTGATATCCCAAAGAATTTTCAGGATATCCAACAAACCTATATTTATACCCCATGGGTGCTAGTTTATCCCGCTGCGTAATTCTAACATATGCAGGACAACCCCAAATATTTAAATATCTAAAACTTGGATTTCTACCGAACCATATCTGATATTGGACCGTAGAAACAGCTTTCGATTGAACTCTATTAGGTATGTGGGCAGTTGTAAATAAAGCACAACCACAAAGGTAATATGGAATAGTTGTATAGTTCATCATGGATTGCACCATATCCAATGAAGTACGATTTCTTCGTTCAGACACACCATTGTGTTTAGGAGTTCCTGGTAGGCTATATTGGTGATAATCCCATTCTCCCTTAAAAAAACTTCTGAATTCGTCGCTCATGAATTCACCACATCGATCTGATCGAAGGCACTTGATGAATTTCTCGGTTTACTTTTCTACTTTATTCAGGATTTTTTTAAACTTTTCAAATGTTTTTGATTTATGTCTCATCAAATGGATATATCCATATCTTGAATTATCATCCGTAAAAGTCACGAAGTATGTTTAACCATCAAGCGACATGATTTAATGGACCATACACATCAATGTGTACTAGTTCCAATAAATCTTCAGTATGGTGTCCAACACCAAGAAATAAGGCTTTTGTAATTTTCCCTTGGATACATGACTCACAAATCGGAGAAGGATCTAAGGTAAGATCTTCAATCAAAACATCATTAACCATTTTGATAGACGTCGAACACCTATGTGGCCCAATCTCATATGTCATAATTTTGTATTATTTAATTCAAATCTTTTACTTATATTTTCCTCTATATTAAAGTCATATCGATATGTTTCCAAAACATAATGACTGTTAGATAAAGAACATTCACATATTAAATAGTTGACTTTATCATATAAACATAAATCATTATCTTTAGTGTTTATTTCATATTTTATATCATATGAAAAATCTCATTTTTCTTGCAATGTAGGCATGCATCACGAGCTACACACGGTCTTGCAGTTTGTTTCTTGGAGTCTTTCTTCTTATTTCTCATTTTAATCTTATTAGACTTCCTAGAAGTCTTTGAAGAGCTTACTCCACTATGGAGACAAAACGGAAATCTATTTCTTCAAATCATGTCCCGTCCTGTAACATGTTGTGAATCTCTTCATCTATGGCTTTCATCGAAAGCATCACAAAGCCAGCATATATACCGGGTAAAGAATGCAGAATCGGATTTCATCATAGCCTTTCTTCTATCATAATGTCCTTCAAAATTATTCTGATTCCAAGATAAAGCAATTGTTCATCTCATACTCTAAGCAGTTCGAGGCTCCTTTCAATTTATTGGAATCCAAAAGCCGTGCAAATGGATTTGTGGCAGCCATCTACGAGACAACATTTAAACACTAGTAGAATATTTTTCATTTCAATATAAAAACACTAATGCGATTATGAATTTTAAATCTATTAGTGCTCTTCCACTACTTTACGTAATTTTGTAATCTCCCTTAATGGAAAACTAGAAATTTGACTATCAAAATTTCATAACAGGAGTGGATCCCATGATATTTACTCCCGCCTCACAATAATGATGGTTTTGACCTTTATAAACTCATTAGATAGACCTCAAAGGTCAATCACATTCATGTGACTCATAATTTGGTCTTGAACTGTTTCTTATCCTCACAATAATTATGGTATTGGATAAAGACGTGTTCCAGGTGTGTACTTGTCAATGTGCACCAATGAGTTTCATAAGTATACCCTCACAATAATGATGGTATTGGTGTAGGACAACAGAAACCGGCGACGCTGTTCTAGGCTCGCGGCCTAGTTGGGAGTATGGAATAGTCCGCGGGGGAACTAAACCGGAGAAATAACATGGAGTCGCCACCCGGTGTGAACCGAGACAAAGATATAGGCCGCACTCACCCCTCGCAAGGGAAGACCTCAAACCGTTGGGTTCGGAATGGTCCCTTACTTATGTCACTTGTCATGATATGATTTTTGCAATAAACTAACCGAATCTATTCAACATTCATGCTCAAGGGTAATCTACGTCTAGTATGCATTCATCAAAATAACTCATAATCTAAGTTTGCATGCTCGCAAATAAGTCTTTAAACGGCAAACACATAGAATCACACAATGAGCACAATGAACCATTAAACCAAAATAAACAAATAACTATTTAAACATAACCATAAGCTAAACAAAATATCATGCATAAAATAACATTATCATGCTTTGACAATGAATAATAAACTAGGCTAAATCATGCTTTAAATAATAAATAAATAACCTACAAACTGTTTCATGCTCAAATACAAGTTTGGATGAGACGAAATACGTGTCTCTTAAGTGGTACGTGGTGTTGTATCCCGAGTACAAACCGCACTACTATCCATTCGGATTCGGCTACAGAATTTACGTCCGGGTTTCCATCCTATATACCACAAAAGGGAACACACATTCCGCCCATCCAACAATCACATCATGCCTCAAACGACTCTCATGCAATAATATTTTTAAAATAAACAAAATAAATAAAAGGGTGCCCTCAGGTCTAACCTCTTTTGTCGTCTAAAGAAAGCATGTTACACGGTCGTCGGATGGGTTGTTGCTCCGCAACTTTTCTGGTTCATTAATCCAACATTTTTCCTCGCTGTTTCACTGTCTGGGCTGCTGTTTTCACTCCGTTTCGCTGCTGTTTTGTTGTATTTTCTGGTCACTGTTTCTTGGTAATTAGGGGACTGTTTTGGGATCAATTTTAGGGTTATTTGGCTTACTGTCTTTGGGTAGTTAAGGGTCGGTTTATAGGGCTGTTTTGGGATCAGTTTTAGGGTTATTTATTCTCGATTTTTAGGTGAATTTGGGGGCAGATTGGGCTTCTTGTTCATGGCAGTTGCATGATAGTTTTAAGGGTTTATTAGTTCGCTGGAGGGGGTATTTTACTGTGTGAATGGCTCAGTTTGGGTGAGGTCACTGAGGGCTGTGCATGTTAGGTGGCTCGTGGGCAGGCTTTGAACGGTCTGTGTGGCGTGATTAGCAAGAGCCTGGTGGCTTCGTTTGGAGCGTGAAAGGCAGAAGGTGTGGTGTGAGTTGATGAGTTAAGCGTGGAGTGGCTTACGTTTATGTGTGCAGGTTGGCGTTGGCTTGTGGTTGAGACGTGAGTGGAGTAAGAGGCTGTTGATGGTCTTTAACGTGAAGGTTGCATGGTAGCAGGTCAAGGGCGTGGTGTCTTGGCTGGAGCGTGAGGTGGCCTAAGGGGCTGTTGATGGTCTTTATCGTGAAGGCTAGGCGTGGCTTTAAGGCTATGTGTGTGAATGGAGGCGGGCTAGGAGTATGGGTATTGGCGAGAGTTGGGCGTGAATGATCAATGGGAAGATTGGTGTTTGTGTTGATCAACTAGGTGAATGGCTCTGAGGGGCATTATTTGATATGTGCGTGGAGAGGCAGTAAAGGTTTTGAAAATGGCTTCTTCACGTGTGCTTAGGGTTTTTTGTATTTGCTTATTCTTTGTGTCGTGTGGTCTATGTGGGAGTGGTTTGCTGTGTGCTGCTGTGGCTGATGTTGACGATGAAGGTTAATGAGAGAGGGAGCTGTGTACGTGAGGCATGGGGGAATAAAGCCGGCTGAGCTGCGAAGAGGTTCTGTTCAGTGTCTGTGGAGGGGCCTCTATCCTGTGAGTTGTTTGGTGGTTCTAGGTGGTGGATGGGGCTGCCAAAGTGTGTATAGGGTTTCTGTCTTTTTATTTATTGTCGTGGCTGAGAGAGAGAAATGTGAAGGTCTGCGTGAGGGGAGATGAAGATGAGAGAGGATAGGCGAGCTAGTGTTTTTCTGTTGTCGTGAGTTTCATCGGCCGCGAAGCCGAGGGTTGTTAGGGTTTCTTTATATAGTGGTGGGCTAGGTTTAGGATTTTCTTGGAAATGATCTATTTAATTTTGGAATTAGAATTTATTTTAATTAGGAATTTTATTTAATTAGATATTAATTTAGATTAATTTCATTTCATTTAATTTCAATTTAATTAGTTATTTAATTGATTTTAATTGTATTTTAATTTAATTTAATTGAATTAGCTTTAATTTATTTAATTTAATTTAATTTGTGACATGTATTTTATATGTTTAATTATTTTTGGATGTGATTTAATGGGTTTGGCGTGTTTTAAAACAGAGGTCCAACAAGCGAACCCGAAGCGAAACAAGCGAGTTAAATCTGACAAAATGCTAATTTCCAACTCTACCCTTCCAACGTTCGTTTCCCGCGGCTTTCACAAAACTAAAGAGGTAGTGTCTCCAAACGAGACTCATCATCGGGCTAATATGCAAAAATGCAATGCCTACAGTCGCCCCCACTTTGATGGGACTTGTGCAGTGTGTGACAATGACAATCCTATCAAAGTACGTGTAATGCATTTTTACTTACCTGGCTCGCCAGCTGCCACCTGACTTGCCTGCTGCTTCAAACTGATTTGCTGATGTATGAGATATGGTGGCGAGGCGCCTCGACCTTTGGGCTTTGTTCCCGAACCACCGAATGTGAACTGTGATGATGATACAGTGGGCCCTCGACCCTGGTACTTATCCCAGAACTGCAACCGACAACGGGGGCACCTCGACCCTGGGCACCTCGACCCAACACCGCTGACAATAGGGACCTCGCCCTCGAACTGATGATGTAGTCGGCACCTCGACCCTGGGCACCTCGACCCAGAACAACGACCGAGAACGGGGGCACCTCGACCCTGGGCACCTCGACCCACCCCCCCCCGTGACAATAGGGACCTCGCCCTCGAACTGATGATGTAGTGGGCACCTCGACCCTGGGCACCTCGACCCTGGGCACCTCGACCCGGAACTACAACCGACACGGGGGCACCTCGACCCTGGGCACCTCGACCCAACACCACTGACAATAGGGACCTCGCCCTCGAACTGATGATGTAGTGGGCACCTCGACCCGGACTACAACCGACAACGGGGGGACCTCGACCCTGGCACCTCGACCCAACACCGCTGACAATAGGGACCTCGCCCTCGAACTGATGATGTAGTGGGCACCTCGACCCGGAACTACAACCAACAACGGGGGCACCTCGAACCTGAGTACCTCGACCCAATACTGCTGACAAAGTGGGCCTCACCCTCAAATTGATGATGTAGTGGGTACCTTGACCCTGGGACGCATCCCGGAACTACAACCGACAACGGGAGCACCTCAACCCTAGGACGCATCCCAATACCGCTAATGATAAATTGGGCCTCAACCCTGGGACGCATCCCCAAACTACTGATGATGATGTGGGCCTCAACCCTGGGACGTATCCCCAAAACTGCTGATGATGTGGGTATCAACCCTGAGACTCATCCCCGAAACTAATACTGATGCTGATGTGGGCCTCGCCCCCGGGACTCATCTCCAAAACTGATACTGATACTGACATAGGCCTCGACCTGGGACTCATCCCCAAAAACTAATATTGATGTTGATGTGGGCTTCGCCCCCGGGACTCATCCCCGCAACGAACTGATGATGATGATGTAGGCCTCGGCCCTGGGACTCATCCTTGAAACTGATGTTGATGTCTCCATACCCGGAATGCCATACCTGGTAAAACTGATACTGATGTCTCCATACCCAGTGTGCCATACCGGCATAACCGATGATGTATCTCCATACCCGGAGTGCCATACTTGACAGAACTGATGCTGTATCTCCATACCCGGAGTGCCATACTTGACAAAACTGATGCTGTATCTCCATACCCGGAGTGCCGTACCTGGCTTACTAAACCTCATACCCAAGGCGTCGCTGTAATATCTCCATACCCGGAGAGCCGTACATGGCGTGCTAAACCTCATACCCAAGGCGTCGCTGTGATATCTCCATACCCGGAGTGCCGTACCTGGCGTGCTAAACCTCATACTCAAGGCGTCGCTGTAATATCTCTATACCCGGAGTGTCGTACCTGGCGTGCTTAACCTCATACCCAAGGCGTCGCTGTAATATCTCCATACCCGGAGTTCCGTACCTGGCGTGCTAAACCTCATTCCCAAGGCGTCGTTGTGATATCTCCATACCCGGAGTGCCGTACCTGGCATGCTAAACCTCATACCCAAGGCGTCGCTGTAATATCTCCATACCCGGAGTGCCATACCCGGCAGAACTGATACTGATATGAGACTCACCCTCAATCTTATACTGATGTGGGCCTCGCCCCCGAACCGATACTGATGTGGGACTCGCCCCAAACTGATATGGGCCTCGCCCCAAGTTGATACTGATACTGATTTGGGCCTCGGCCCCAAACTGATACTAATACTGAAGTGTCTCCATACCCGGAGTGCCATACCTGGTAAGACTCCCGGCTTGTTCATTCCCAAACTGTGCTTCCATTCTCGGAGTGCCATTCTCGGCTTGTTTATTCCCGAAGCTTGCTCCATTCTCGGATTGTCATTCTCGGCTTGTTCATTCTCGAACTCTGCTCCATTCTCGGATTGCCATTCTCGGCTTGTCTATTCTCGAACACTGCTTCATTCTCCGATTACCATTCTCGTTTTGTTCATCCTCGGACCTTACTCCATTCTCGGATTACCATTCTCGGCAAAACTGATACTGAACTAAAGTGGGCCTCGCCCTCAGAGTGCCATACTCTGCCAGATAGATTCTGAAATAATGTGGGCCTCGCCCCCAGAGTGCCATGCCCGGCATAACTGCTATTGATGCTAATGTGGGCCTTGCCCCCAGAGTGCCATAACCGGAAAGACTGATTCTGATAAAGGTGTGGGCTTTGTCCCTAGAGTGCCATACCCGACAAGACTGATTCTGATAACGATGTGGGCCTCACCCCCATAGTGATGTGGGCCTCGCCCCAAACTGATACTGATATGGGCCTCGCCCCTGGGACTCATCCCCAAGACTGAAACTGATATAGGCCTCAACCCTGGGACTCATCCCCGAAACTGACTGATATGGGCCTCAACCCTTGGACTCATCCCCAAAACTGATTCATTTCTGAAACGGACTGTACTGTCGCTGCTTCTGATTGGCTTGTCTTTGCCGCTTTTCTTTTTCTTCTTCAAAACCTTTGAATACAAAGCAAAACAAACACAAAAAAGAATGCAAAATATGTTACGTGTATGCATGCATGCATGAATGAATTTCCTATTCCATTGGGTTAGGTCTTCCACCAGTTCTCCAGGTGATTGCTCAGTCTTCTCTCTGGTCTCATGACTCAATATCTTGTTTTGTCTCGGATTCGTGAGGTGGTAGACTAGTCGCCCCCAGTCTTGGTTTAGCTTTCTGTTGTCCGCTGTTTGCACTTGGTCAAGATGAACCACATGGTGGGGCCTTCCATATCACCATACTATATTACATGTTACGAAATAGTCTCAATAGTTATACATATCATTGTCCTCAAAGAATGCTTAGTAATGAAATCAGAGAACCTTCAAAACACTCAACGCAACTCAAATCCAAGTCTTTGAATAAATGATCTAAGTTAGACTCAAAGTGTGTGTGTGCAAAGGTTCCTTTGCAGATTCATCCCCAGGTAAGCCAACTCAATGATTTCGTTTCAAAAATCGGGATCGATGGGTCAAACCAACCTAGATGTCTCAATTATGCCTGCAGCTGCTTTTCTGTGCTCAATGTGGTATGGGTTTCTTTCTCTTTTGTCTCTTTTTTTTTCTTTTCATTTTGAACTTCTTTTTTCTTTTCTTTTCTCTTTTTTTTTCAACACACCTACCCTTTAAGGTAGCATTTCTCCTCATGGTGGTCCTAATACTCGCCCATGGGTAGCTTCACGCTTATCGGTTATAGGTGGTTCAATTATTTTCTTTAGAGACTTTTCTTTCATTTTCAACCATACCACACATCATAACATAAGCAAATCAAGATAGACATCTAAGCAAACGGTCATTCACCGACCTACAATTTCTTCAACTAGTCACCTTGCCAACTACTCAGTTTTTCACCGCCAAGAACCTATAGTGAAGTGCTTACGAGTCTAACATAGATCAATCATTCAAAGTACAGATAAAAGAACATCAAGAGTTTATCATTTCTAAGATTTCTCCCTAAAGCAAACAATTTCATCATCGGACTTATGTCTAAGTATCAAGGACTAAAAACAAACAATTTTTCTTTTTTTTTCTTTTTTTCCTTCTTTTTTTTCTTTTTTTTTCTTTTTCTTTTTTTTTGCAGGCCCCCCAATGGTCTTTCTATCCTTGTAGTAAAGTTCTATGTTCCTCGGTTTCCTTTTTCCCGATGTCAATGTTTGCTAAACTCTTCTTTGACAAGCCTTCTTTTTCCTAACCCAACGGATATCTATGATGACTTTTAAGACACGGGGTTAACATGATGTATATATGCATGAGATGCATGAGATGCGTGCGATGCATGTAATATATAAGCTCATAAGAATTTTACACTAGTTGGCCCATCATCATTTTAGAAACTTTTGGCCCGATTTCCATAAAGCACAGACTCGTCCCAGTTTAAATGGCCCAACAAGCCCATACCTCATGACAAAAAGTCCAACTGAATCCAAATGACAATGGTCCAAAACATAAAGGAATAGTCTCTACTAATCCTACAACTATAGTTCATATGCGGGTTTACAGGGGTATAGACAAAAGCTCCAGTCGACGAAGGATTGCCCACAACTAGGTCTCCCCACTCAAGGGTCCGAGCGACCAAGTGAGCGCACCTTTTTTATACCAAAAGGTACGTGTCAACGAGTCATGGTGTGTGACTGACTATCAAATGAATTTCCCATTGTAGATTCCCCAGAGGGAGGGTGGAGCGAGGCTCTCTTAAGTACCCAAGCCTCTTAGGCTCTTATCGCTTGGTGAAAGGAATAAACAACGAGTCCTCCAAATTAGTCCATCATAGTAGGCTACGAGTAGATGATTATCTAGGTGCCTTCACAACTTTTCCTTATAGAAAGGTAGTGAATGAAGGAAGTCGCCAAACCATTACCTAGCCTTAAACAGTGCCTTTGATTAAACCCCTTTCAACCTACGATAAACACGGTTAACTAAAGCACAATCACAATCATTACAAGACATTATTTCGGGGCCAATTTTCTATCCCCAGTGGAGTCGCCAGACTGTAGGACAACAGAAACCGGCGACGCTGTTCTAGGCTCGCGGCCTAGTTGGGAGTATGGAATAGTCCGCGGGGGAACTAACCGGAGAAATAACATGGAGTCGCCACCCGGTGTGAACCGGGACAAAGATTTAAGGCCGCACTCACCCCCGCGCAAGGGAAGACCTCAAACCGTTGGGTTCGGAATGGTCCCTTACTTATGTCACTTGTGATGATATGATTTGTGCAATAACTAACCGAATCTATTCACATTCATGCTCAAGGGTAATCTACGTCTAGTATGCATTCATCAAAATAACTCATAATCTAAGTTTGCATGCTCGCAAATAAGTCTTTAAACGGCAAACACATAGAATCACACAATGAGCACATTAAACCATTAAACCAAAATAAACAAATAACTATTTAAACATAACCATAAGCTAAACAAAATATCATGCATAAAATTACATTATCATGCTTTGACAATAAATAATAAACTAGGCTAAATCATGCTTTAAATAATAAATAAATAACCTACAAACTGTTTCATGCTCAAATACAAGTTTGGATGAGACGAAATACGTGTCTCTTAAGTGGTACGTGGCGTTGTATCCCGAGTACAAACCGCACTACCGTCCATTCGGATTCGGCTACAGAATTTACGTCCGGGTTTCCATCCTATATACCACAAAAGGGAACACACATTCCGCCCATCCAACAATCACATCATGCCTCAAACGACTCTCATGCATAATATTTTTTAAAATAAACAAAATAATAAAAGATAATAAATAAAAGGGTGCCCTCAGGTCTAACCTCTTTTTTCGTCTCAAGAAAGCACGTTACACGGCCGTCGGAAGGGTGTTGCTCCGTAACTTTTCTAGTTCACTAATCCAACATTTTTCCTCGCTGTTTCGCTGTCTGGGCTGCTGTTTTCACTCCGTTTCGCTGCTGTTTGTGTTGTATTTTCTGGTCACTGTTTCTTGGTAATTAGGGGACTGTTTTGGGATCAATTTTAGGGTTATCTGGCTTACTGTCTTTGGGCAGTTAAGGGTCGGTTTATAGGGCTGTTTTGGGATCAGTTTTAGGGTTATTTATTCTCAATTTTTTGGTGAATTTGGGGGCAGATTGGGCTGCTTGTTCACGGCAGTTGCAAGACAGTTTTAAGGGTTTATTAGTTCACTGGATGGGGTATTTTACTCTGTGAATGGCTCAGTTTAGGTGAGGTCAGTGAGGGCTGTGCATGTTAGGTGGCTCGTGGGCAGGCTTTGAACGGTCTGTGTGGCGTGATTGGCAAGAGGCTGGTGGCTTCGTTTGGAGCGTGAAGGGCAGAAAGTGTGGTGTGAGTTGATGAGTTAAGCGTGGAGTGGCTTACGTTTATGTGTGCAGGTTGGCGTTGGCTTGTGGTTGAGACGTGAGTGGAGTAAGGGGCTGTTGATGGTCTTTAACGTGAAGGTTGCATGGTAGCAGGTCAAGGGCGTGGTGTCTTGGCTGGAGCGTGAGGTTGCCTAAGGGGCTATTGATGGTCTTTATCGTGAAGGCTAGACTTGGCTTTAAGGCTATGTGTGTGAATGGAGGCGGGCTAGGCGTATGGGTATTGGCGAGAGTTGGGCATTAATGATCAATGGGAAGATTGGTGTTTGTGTTGATCAACTAGGTGAATGGCTGTGAGGGGCATTATTTGATATGTGCGTGGAGAGGCAGTAAATGTTTTGAAAATGGCTTCTTCACGTGTGCTTAGGGTTTTTTGTATTTGCTTATTCTTTGTGCCGTGTGGTCTATGTGGGAGTGGTTTGCTGTGTGCTGCTGTGGCTGATGTTGACGATGAAGGTTAATGAGAGAGGGAGCTGTGTAAGTGAGGCATGGGGGAATAAAGCCGGCTGAGCTGCGAAGAGGTTCTGTTCGGTGTCTGTGGAGGGGCCTCTATCCTGATGAGTTGTTTGGTGGTTCTAAGTGGTGGATGGGGCTGCCAAAGTGTGTATAGGGTTTCTGTCTTTTTATTTGTTGTCGTGGCTGAGAGAGAGAAATGTGAAGGTCTGCGTGAGGGGAGATGAAGATGAGAGAGGATAGGCGAGCTAGGGTTTTTCTGTTGTCGTGAGTTTCATCGGCCGAAGCCGAGGGTTGTTAGGGTTTCTTTATATAGTGGTGGGCTAGGTTTAGGATTTTCTTGGAAATGATCTATTTAATTTTGGAATTAGAATTTATTTTAATTAGGAATTTTATTTAATTAGATATTAATTTAGATTTAATTTCATTTCATTTCAATTTAATTAGTTATTTAATTTGATTTCAATTGTATTTTAATTTAATTTAATTGAATTAGCTTTAATTTAATTTAATTTAATTTGTGACATGTATTTTAAATGTTTTTATTATTTTTGGATGTGATTTAATGGGTTTGGCGTGTTTTAAAACAGAGGTCCAACAAGCGAACCTGAAGCGAAACAAGCGAGTTAAATCTGACAAAATGCTAATTTCCAACTTTACCCTTCCAACGTTCGTTTCCCGCGGCTTTCACGAATAAAGAGGTAGTGTCTCCATACGAGACAAATCATCGGGCTAATATGCAAAAATGCAATACCTACAATTGGGTGACTACGTTAACTCATCACGCTGTATCTAATATTTTACCGGAGCGACCTAAGTTCCGAGCACTTATACCCTTACAATAATAATGGTATTGGGCATAAGCACTAAGAACTTTTTCATCTCCGTATTGACAAGATGGACCATCCAATAATATTCCAACATTATTAGTACTATTATTTAAAATAATATAATCACCTAATCATAGGAGATTTATGACAATCAAGTCATTAACAAGCTTGGGTCAAAATAAAAATTTTAATTTAAAACATACAATACATATCCAATATGATTTATGCATAATTAAATTAAAATTATATAGGTATAGATTCAAAACATGTCAAACATTCAACATGTATTGTTTGGTTAAACCTGCTCTGATACCATTCTGTTAGGAAGAAGTGGGACCCGTGAGGTCAGATCAGTGCCCCACGCAGCGATAGTGGGTCTAACCCGTATATATATCTAACATGGGTGTATTTTAAATAATTTAATAGAATACTATATTCAATTACGAGTGTATAGGGAAAAATTGGGGCTGAATCAGAGTCCGAAAACTTAAAAATGAAAGAAAATAAGTTTATGCTGATCATTCATTTTCTTAAAAATGTAATGATTTCCTTCAACTCTCTGGAAACAAAGAGCTGAAGGAAATAGGTTTTTAACCCTAATTCCTTACAACCTTACCTAAACACTTCCAAGCACCCAAAATTAATTTTTTAGCATCAAAACCAACATCAACACATGTTATAAAATAAAAAACATATTTTTCAAAACATCAAATTTTTTACAAAAACATAAATTTTATTCTAAATACACACATAAATAAATTTTGAATGCAAATCATAAATCAAATTAGAATCCCACAATGAAATGACTTATGAATAATTCTAGGTCACTCAAACGTGGTTAAGTGATTCTAGAATGGTAGCAATAGCTCCAAGCTTTTATCTAGAGTTTCAAACTCTAATTTTATGTTTATGTCCAACATAAACATTTCAATCACAAGCATATTGTGTTTATGCTTCCAAAGCATTTATACACAATTTATTTGCCTAATTTCAACATCAAGCTATGTTATTATGTATCCAATACATAATACATCACTATATATTTCACAAATGGTAGATCACTAATGAAAATATAGCTTTGAAGAATATCAAACTTACCTAGCAAACTTGATTTCAAGATCCAATCTTCTTCTTCTTGTTGAAATATTGTGGAGAACTTCCAAAGTTAGCAAACTTAATTCCAAGATCCAATCTTGATTCCAATGTTAGCAAGCTTGATTCCAAGATCCAATCTTGATTTCTCCTTGTTGAAATACTGTAGAAAACTTCCAAAGTTTCTCCAAACGCTTCCTTTACTTAGACTAATATTTCTAAATCTTGCTTGTTTTAACTTTCACAAGTGTCCAGTATTACTACATAACTATTATAAGGTCGATGTCATTCTCAACATATATATATATATATATATATATATATATATATATAAATTTAATATGCATAATGGCATTATCATTAATAAATGTAGAAATGAAAATATAGTTATTTTATTAATAAATAATAAAATATAATGTACAATACATTATTCGGATTGGCGCTCCAAGCACCAAATCCAACATCATGAACAATTCTATGTCACTCAAAGGTGGTCAAGTTATTCTAGAATGACAGCCATAGCTTCAAACTCTAATTTTATGTATATGTCCAACATAAATATTTTGACCTAATCATAAGCATATTGTGTTTATGCTTCCAAAGCATCCATACACAATTCATTAGCCTAATTTCAATATCAAATTATGTTATTATGTATCCAATACATAATACATCATTATATGATTCATTAGTAAAAACAACTTACTAATAAAAATATCTCTTTGTGAAGATCAAACTTACCTAGTAAGCTTGATTCCAAGATCAAATATTCTTCTCCTTGTTGAAATATTGTAGAGAACTTCCAAAGCTATCAAGCTTGGTTCCAAGATCCAATCTTGAGAACTTTAAAAGCTAGCAAGCTTGATTCCAAGATCCAAGCTTCTTCTTCTTGTTGAAATGTTGTAGAGAACTTTCAAAGCTTCTCTAAATATTTTTCTTAATTTAGCTAATATGTCTAATTCTTGTTTGTTTTAGCTTTCAGGAGCTTAGCTTTCTCAAGCTGAATTAGAAACTTGCTCAAACTTAACTTTTTATAGTGAAGTTTATGAAATTTTTAATTAATAAAAGTTCTAATCAACTTCAGGGTGGGCTTAATCTAATTTTTCTAAATATGTATAATTATGTGTGACTAATCACCTTTGTCTACCACATTTATTTAATCTAATTAAATTTTGACAAAGTTTAACCATTTGATTAGTTTATTGTCTGCCACTTTGATTTAATCCAATTAAATCTAGACAAATACATCTATTATTACATATTTTGTAATTACCAATATATCATCCAATGGTAGAGATATTTATGAAATTACAACAAAACCTTTGTGTGATTTTGGATTAATCTGATTGGGTCAAAGTAAATAATTAATATTATCCAATAACACTTAATTATTTTAATAGATAATTATAATATCAAGTATTATTTATTATCAGACATTATCGGCTACCCAAGTGCTCAACGAGTGCACTTCATATTGTGGAACTCTCTAAGTCCAGACACATTCTTCATATAAGCCTAGCTTATATGTACGCAATTCGACCACCTCTGAATTTGCGAAGAACACGAATGCTTTTTCTGAACTATACAAGTTGAGGTCATCATATATGTTTAACAATCCCTCTGTCGTAGACTATCCGAGTTGTGCTTAGGAAACATAGATTACACCGTCAAGTTTCCGCGGCGCCCATCTCATATTGTCGACATGTTCATGATTCTTTACGACTAATCAGAACACTATTTATGATATATGCAATCAACCCTAGGTGATCGGCTTTGACCAAAGTCTTAAAAATCATGACTATTTACTTTAGGGGTTTTATGGCGAAAATCCGGTAACGCAGCGGAATCGCGGAAAATCAAAATTTTCCGATTTCAAAATTTGTCTGGATCAATTAAATAAACTTATTTATTTAATTATCCAATTGTTAAATTCTGAAAAATTACACAAGAAATCAAATTCTTAGTAATTACCGAATTGCCCCACAACTTTGCAAATTGATCATTTTAATCCTAAAATTGTCAAATAAAATTTTGGATAATTCTAAATCATTTCTAAAATGATTTCCAACATGTCCAACACATCACAAATCAGATTGCAAATAAATCCCCATTTTTGCCTAATTGCCGAACAGCCCCAACATTTTCCAATTTTTGTAATTTGGTCATTTTATGTTCAAAACATGCCAAGATCAAATCCAATCAACTCAAAAATTAACATGCATCATATACACACTATAATACATCACATATATGAAAAGCCCCAAATTGGAAAGGGTTAAGAATCCTAATTTTATAATTTCTTCAAATTGACAAAACTTACCAAATCAATTAAATCCATCACTTTAATTTAATCTAAACAACACCAAACAAGTCTCACCATCATGAAACAACTCAAGAAAAATTATAGGTCATCAATGAGTGGCTTAGCAACTCTAGAATGGCAATATGATTATCAAATAATCAAAAGTAAGTCATTGAAACCATTTCAAGCTCACTTATAAACCATACATGGACACATCTTTCAAACAAGTTTACAACCAATTAAAACACAAACTATAAGTGTAGAGATAATATCCTAGAAACACATGTTGAAGCTAAGCATGTTAGAAATATTTTCTATGTTGGAAGATTTAAAGAAAAACTTACAAAACTCAAAGATTTCCAAACTTTTCTTCTATGCCTTCAAACTTTTCTCTCAACTCTTTTGTGTTTGTTTTTGTAACTTATGAACACTTAACCTAATAAAAATGAAACAAAACAATATATACTTCACAAATAAGCCTTTGGCCGAATTTGGTGTATAATAAATATATAGATTTTTTTTTTTCACTTAAAGTTTACTTTAATCAACTTGCAATTTGATCATTACAACTTTAATGAAAATTCAACAAGTCAACAAAAGCAACTCAAGGCATTTCTAATAAATATCAAAACTAAAGATATTTATATTTTTTAATTAATTTAATTATTTAACAATTAAATAATTAAATAATTATTTAATATAAATATTTTAAATATATGTATAATATTTACTTTAAATATCCAAATACATAAATATTTATGATATATGTCAAATATCACAATTTGATATTTAATTAATGTGTATTTAACAAAATCTATCATTAAGTACAGATACACAATAATTACGAAATGACTATTAGGTCCCTTCGCATGTATTTTTCGTTTAACCTTTAAACGACTTATAAATAATCAGTATTATTCATAAAAGTTGCCCTAATACTCTACGAGTATATTTCACTAGTGAGACTCTCTAGATTCAGGCATATCCGTCATGAAATCCAATTTCGTGTCCATAATTTACTCACCCGTAAATTATGACGACCACAGATAAACTCGCTGAATCATACAGGTCGAGGCCATGTCATATGTATAATTCCTCTGCCACATGTATCCGGATATATCCCAGAGATATAGATGTAAACGTCAGATCTCTACAGGGACAATCTCGTCGACGTCTCTATTAGCAATCTCTAAAAGAACACTTAGAACTGACTTCTAAAGTGTACCACGGGCCCATGGTTTTTATCTGATTGCTAATCATATATGGACTACCTATGCCCTGTACACAGAACTGGCGGATCCTATCTCGACACACACAGGACACCCTGAGGATCTATCCACACCCAACGAACATGCGGAGGTCTGATCTAAATAGATCAGTGACGTGACTGCCATCTAAGTGTGGAAGATGTCTCATGTGCCCACAGTGGTATCTCAAGTCGAAGAATCACAAATGCTACTCAACCCGAGAAGATTCTTATTGACGTTGGTGTACCATCCATTAAGAATCTTTGGTGAGTCATTCAGTATTTATCCACTATAAACACCTACACGTCTATACGAGTCTCCAAGACTCAGGGTTCATTGAGAAACCATTGGAATCATATATTCCAGTATACGGCATGTACCGCTCTCAATGGGTTTACTTTACTGACCAAGCAGTGTAAACATTGACCAGGAACTGTCTAAGAATGACAACGTCATGATACAACTCAATGTCAGTTGCGACACTTTTGCAACTGTATCATGACTAATCATCCTAAGGTCTATTACATCTTAACCATATAAGAAGATATATTATATTATAGAAATTTATCATTTTATTCATAATAAAACATTTACAATAGTATTTACAATGAAATACAACCGGGAATTGGCGCTCTGAGCACCAACCCCAACATTTACATGGATACCTAAACCAATTTATGATACACATACGAGACGAAAAATCCTATCTTATTACACACTTGATTAACGAGTGCATCGGTCTACACCCAATGAAGATCTAACAGTCAGACCATGAAAGGTATCTGACATATATGGTATCAAAGTGTGGAGGATCACACACAAAATCAATGTTATCATATAGTTAAAAGATCACATATGCTACTTGACTCAAGGAGATCCTATTAATGGTTGTATGTACTTCCAACTATTAAGAATCACCTATGAGTCATTCAGTATTCGCTCATGTCTATACGAGCTTCCTTTGCTCATGGTATATTGGGTTAAACCATTGGAACTTCAATTCCAATATACGACAGTGCTAGTGTTCTATGTTATAGGAATTCGACCATATTCCAAAACCAACGATTAGAATATTTATTTTAATTTATAATAGTAATATTATCCCAATATTGAATCATCCAGTGTCTAGTATTAGTACATGACTATTCTAAGGTCGATGTCATTCTCAGTATATTTATATATCAATTTAATATGCATAATGACATTACCATTAATAATGTTGAAATGAAAATATAGTTATCTTATTAGTAAATAATAAAATATAATGTAATACATTATTCGGATTTAAGTTCCAAGTACCAACTACAATATCCAAGACATAAGGGCCTTTATTATTTCCCATATGTGCCATCGCGCTATCTCACGACTTCCTCTCGAGCCGTTACGCTACCGAGGCTTCACACTAGCCTTATAACATTAACTTTCCCTTTATAAAATCTGTTCACATTTGTAGATACTTCTTATGTCCAACCTAGGGCTTTGATACCAACTGTCAAGGGCCGATTTTCCTATAGTGGAAAATCAAGCTCATGCAGCATTTATCGAGGTTCACATGTTGTAAGTCAGCTTTCCCATAACACTTAAACTCAAATTCCATATTTTAGATGTCTACATACTCATATAGCAACAATTTATGGAAGTTAATAAGCATTTTTATAGAATATGAATGTTGGCCCACACTGACTCGAGACCCGAGAAATGAATAGTAAAATCGGATATAAAAATATGATATTTTATTAATATCGTGATCATTACATTACATAACTAAAAAAGCAACATCTAAGGGCGCGAGGGTTCACGACTAATGCCCCTAGATCACCGAAGCCATCTTGACCACCTCAATGCTCACCTAGTCTTCCCCCTAAAGAGATTTTAAAGACATTACACATGTTTCATCAGTATAGAAATTTAGTGCTTAAGTGGTCAAAACCCCCTCTAAAATTTAAAGTATAAGGAATTTCTGAGAACTCTTGTAGCGAGTCAATAAGCCACAATATAAGTGACTTTGGGATTACATTATGTCACTGGACGAGCTAATCTTGATGGCTTTCTACAACACCCCCATTTTTACGGCAAAGTGCACGGTTAATGCCAAAAGTGGGCACACTACATGAATCTCTCTGCAAACTTCATAATCATACTCTACGACAGAAATTTCCCCAGTACATGTGACCATGAACTTCACTTGGGACCCCGAAACATAAGCTCTTTCACAATGCTGTAAAACTAGGCCAGCGGCAAATCTCTTGGCAAAATTTAGAGTAGGACCATACGAACGAAATCTCCCCAGTACATGTGGCCATGAGAGTTACTTATAACCCCGAACGAGTTTGATCTGGTATCCCGAAATATGAGCTCTTTTACAAAGTAGCAGAACGTGCTAGCGGGTAGCGACAAAAGTGGCTTTGCCGCAAACACTACAACAATTATGGCTTTTAAAGTCCAATAATTTAGCGTCGAAACAACTTTCGACGTAAAAAATACTTTTAGCGTTGTAATTAATATTTGATGCCAAATATCAAGATTTTAGCGACGAAAATCATTTTCGACGCCAAATATTCAACTTTTTTCGTCGAATTCACATATCGACGCTAAAAGTATGACTTATAGCGTCGAAAATTAATCGACGCTAAATTATTTTAACTATTCCAATAATTTTTGGCTTCGACATAAAATTACGACGCTAAATGTTATACTTTTAGCGTCAAAAATCTTATTCTACGCCAAAAAACTAGAAATTTAGCGTCGATGAAGTAGCGTCGCTAAAGGTTTATGAAGATTCCACCGACACTCCTTTAATCTTTAGCGTCTAAATTTTAAGGCGACGCTAAAAATCAGACATTTAGCGTCGAAATAGAAGATTTGACGCTAAAAATCAGACAATTAGCGTCGAATTTAATGTTTCGACGCTAAATATAAATTAAAATATAGAATGCCACCAACCCTTCTCCCCCTCTGTTTTTTTCTCTCATTCTCTTCATTTTCATCCTCTGAAATCTGAGAATCTCTCCTCTGCAACCTCACAATTGTCCTACAAATTTTCAATAAAATTGTAATCAATTTTCCATAAGGTAAATATTCTTTCATATTTCTTTATTATTTTCAATTTTTATGATTATGTTTATTATATAATTTTTGTTAGTGGTTTATGATTCATATATGTAGATTAAGTTAATTAATTAACTAAATAGAATTTTTATGTAAACTATTTAATTTATCAACTAAATATATATGTATATGCTTAAATAATTAATTAATTAATTAGTAATGTTGATGAGTGTAATATGATATTTAATAATTATATTTAGGTATTTCGCTGAAATGGATAGAAATTGGATGAGCTCACTGGATAGATTGAGTGTTGAATATCGTAATGGAGTGTATGAGTTCATGGAAGTCGCAAAGCAACACATTGATGCAGAAGGTCGTGTTAGGTGTCCATGTATAAATTGTTTGAATAGGAAAAGAAAACGGTTAGATGAAGTTCATAATCATTTATACATGCCAGGAATATCACCAACTTACCGAACGTGGATTTATCACGGTGAGCAGTATAATTCTCAGTCACGGTTTATTGATTCCGGTGAAGGGAGCAGTAGTTACAATTAACCTGCAAACGATGAGATAACTGATGCTTTGCATGACTTACAAGGTCCACAACTTGGTCATAGTGTTAGTGGTGACATGCCAGTGTTAAGTGGAAATGATCAAAATTTATTTAGTGAACTACTTGATGAGGCAAAAAAAATTCCATTTGAAGGTGCTAGAATGTCGATCTTGAATTTTGTTGTGAAATTATTACACATTAAAGTGATCAACAAAATGACCAACAAAAGTATTGATATGATGCTAGAGTTACTGGGGCAAATGTTACCGGTTGGAAGCGAATTGCCTAAGTCGTACTACGAGGCAAATAAAATGTTGCGTGATCTGGGAATGAGATATGAATCCATTCATGCTTGTAAGTATGATTGTGTATTATTTCGTGCCGAGTATGAATCACTTGAATATTGTCCGATATGTGGTGAAATTCGGACAAAGTCCGTGGTATAGGGAAGAAAGTACCTCAAAAGATATTGTGATATTTCCCTTTAACGCCCAGCTGCAGAGGTTATTCATGTCACGACACACAGTGACTGACATGATGTGGCATCATGAAAAGAGGATCGGTGCGGAGGGCATACTTAGACATTCTGTGGATGGAACCGAGTGGAAGGAATTTGATGACATGTACCCTTGTTTCGCTGAGGACCCCCGTAATGTCAGGTTAGGTCTTGCCTCTGATGGTTTTAACCCATTTGGGAATATGTACAACTCTTATCGCATGTGGCCCGTTATTATTATTCCATATAATTTACCTCTATGGAAATGTATGAAGGATCCGTTCATGTTTATGTCATTGTTTATCCCTGGTCCACGTTCCCCTGGTAAGATATGAATATTTACTTGAGACCATTGATCGAGGAGTTACAAACATTATAGAATGTGGGTGTGCATACCGATGATGCAGCTTCCGAGCAGTATTTTCAGATGCATGCCACATTATTATGGACCATTAATGATTTTCCAGCTTATGGTTCATTATCTGAATGAAGCACTAAAGGATACATGGCATGTCCAGTTTGTGCGGGTCAAACACCTTCGCAATGATTACGGAATAAAATAGGATACACATGGCAAATGAGATTTCTTGAGTTGAGTCATCCTTGGCGGAGGAGTAAATTATTTAACGGTCAACATGAACCTCAGAGTATGCCCAGTCCATTGTCTGGATTCGACATACTTTGCCAACATCAACATCTCAGAGACAGCACACCAGGTAAACATCCTAATAATAGAGATAAAAATCCAAAACGTCAACCTGAAGAGTTGAATTGGACAGGAAAAAGTATTTTCTTTGAGTTAGAATATTGGGGGACTCTGAGGTTGCGACATAATTTGGATGTAATGCATATAGAAAAAAACATTTGTGAGTGTTTAGTGGGCACACTATTCAATATTCCGGGTAAGACAAAAGACACTGTAAATGCTAGATTGGACCTACAAGATCTTAGAATTCGCAGTGAATTGCATTTACAAGTCACTTCTCGAGGTCTTATTAAGCCATCTGCTAGTTATGTGCTAACTCAATCAGAGAGAAAATCATTCTGTGATTGGCTGAAAATGGTTAAATTTCTTGATGATTATGCATCGAATATTGGGCGTTGGGTCAGAGATGATACAATAACGGGATTAAAGAGTCACGATTGTCATGTGCTTCTCGAGATTCTCCTTCCTGTTGGCATTCGAGCTTATCTCCCCCTGAATGTATGCGACGTCGTCCTTGATCTATGTGGCTTCTTTAAACAATTATGTCAGAGGACATTAACCACATCTGTTATTGACGATCTTGAGCGAGGAATCGTGATAATCCTATGCAAGCTGGAGTGAATTTTGCCACCCGCCTTTTTTGATGTGATGGTAGATCTAGCCGTGCATTTACCGGCTGAAGGTAGGAATGGAGGTCTATTGGGGTTGGTGCTCACAACGCCAATTCCCGGTTGTATTTCTTTATGAATACTTCTGTAAAACATTATTATTTTGAATAATATATGCAGTTTCTATATTATAATGTATTTTTTAATATGGTAAAGACGTAATGACCTTAGAATGACTAGTCATGGTGCAGTTGCAAAAGCGTCGCAACTGACATTGAGTTGTATCATGACGTTGTCATTCTCAAACAGTTCCTGGTCAAGGTTTACACTACTTGGTCAGTATAGTAAACCCGTTGAGACCGGTACATGTCGTATACTGGAATATATGATTCCAATGGTTTCTCGATGAACCATAAGTCTTGGAGACTAGTATAGACGTGTAGGTGTTTATAGCGGATAAACACTGAACGACTCACCAAATATTCTTAATGGATGGTACACCAACGTCAATAAGAATCTTGTCAGGTTGAGTAGCACTTGTGATTCTTAGACTTGAGATGCCACTGTGGGCACATGAGACATCTTCTACACTTAGATGGAAGTCACGTCACCGATCTATTAAGATCAGAACTCCGCATGTTCGTTGGGTGTAGATAGATCGTCAGGGTGTCCTGTGCGTATCAAGATAGGATCCGTCAGTTCTGTGTAACAGAGCATAGGTAGTCCATATGATTAGCAATCAGATAAAATCCATGGGCCGTGGTACAATTTAGAAGTTAGTTCTAAATGTTCTTTTTGAGATTGCTAATAGAATAGTCGACTGGATAATCCCTATAGAGATTTGACGTTTACATCTATATCTCTGGGATTTATCCGGATATATGTGACGGAGGAATTATACATTTGCCATGACCTCGAACTGTATGATCAGCGAGTTTATCCGTGATCGTCATAATTTACGGGTGGATAAATTATGGACACGAAATTGGATTTCGTGACGGATATGTCTGAATCTAGAGAGTCTCAATAATGAAATATACTCGTAGAGCACTAGGGCAACCATTATAAATAATATTGATTATTTATAAATTCGTTTAAAGGTTAAACGCAAAATGCATGTGAAAGGACCCGATAGTCATTTCTTAATTTTTGTGTTTACATTTAATACTTGATTAATTTAAATACACATTAATTAATTTTCAAATTGAGATATTTGATAATATCATAAATGAATATATATATTTAATATTTAATGTAAATATTATACATATATTTAATATATTTGTATTTAATTAATTAATTATTTATTTAATTGTTAAATGATTAAATTAATTAAAGTATAGATATTTTAAGTTATGATATTTGTTTTTAATGACTTAGTTGCCATTGTTGACTTTGTTGAAAATTATCATTAAAGTGTAATGATCATTTTATCACCTGGCAAAATTGAAATTCATATGAAATGGAATTAATTTATCTTGTTTTTCCTTAGGCCAAATTCGGCCAAAGAATTTTTGTGAACAAGTATATATTGTTTCTTTTATTTTAGGGTTTTAATAACTTAATACACTTTATCAAACTCCAGTAAAACAAAGCAAAGAAAGTATAGAGAAAAGAAAAAGAAAAACAAAGAAAAGCTTGGAATTTAGTAAGTATTTCCAACCTTCCATTAGAGAGTAATTTGTTCCTCTGTTGTTGGCTTCACTTGGTGATGTTCTTAAGTTTTTCTATTCATTATTATTTGTGTTTTTGATTCATGAAAGTTTGATGAAGGGGTTAAGCATGTATGAAGTTGGAAGATTGTTACTAGTGTGTAGTAATAGGCATTCTTTTATGGTTTTTAGAACCTGTTGCTAATCTAGAGTTATTGACCCACTCTTAAATGACCTAGATTTGTTCTATAGTTATTTCATTATGTTGAGACTTGATTTGGATGGAAGAAACATGATTGAAGTAATTGATTTAACCAATTTGGTCTAATTTGTCCAATTTAAAGAAATTGAAAAATTAGGGTTTAAGACCATTTCCAAATTTGGGGCTTTTCATTTATATGGTGTATTTGGATGTGTATATGATTCATGTAAAATATTGGGTTGATTGGATTTCATTTGCATATGTTTTGAACAATGGAAATGCAAAATGCACAATCCCCCCCCCCTTTGGAATAGCTCTCGGCTTTAGGGTTTATTTTTGGGTTTTTTGTTGCAAATTGTATTTTGACATTTGGGACATGTTAAACTCATCATAGAAATGAATTAGAATCATTCAAAATTGTTTTGAACAATTCGGATTAAAAATAAACAAAATGCTTGTTTAGGGGTACTTCGGTAAATTCACATAAATTTGATTTATTGTATTTTATTTCATAATTTGATTATTGGATAATAAAATAAATAAGTTTATTTTATTAATCCAAGAAAAAGTGTTTGAAATCGGAAAATTTGATTTTCCACAGTTTCCGCTGCGTTATCGGATATCCGCAATAAAACCCCTACAAAATGGTATCAGAGCCAGTCTGATTCTAGGCCCCCTAAATGATTAGCTTGTTTGATTCAATGTTTAATCATGTTTTTAACTTTATACATACATGTTATAATTTAATTTGATTAGATTTAGGGTGTATGACACTTAGCGGAAAATCCCTAATTAATAAGGTTTTAATGTAATTATGTATTTGATGCTTGTTATGTGGTCCGTCTTGTCAATACGGTTTATAAATATTTCTCCGTGAATACATCTGAGACCGTGCCTCTGCTGTGAGAGTGTAGCTGATAGAGATTTATTTATACCGGATGTATATCAGATACTAGATAAATTCTAGCGAAAACGGAATCCTGAACGTGCCCTAGCTGTCAGGGTTACGCAAGTAACTTGAGTTTATCATTGATGATTTTAACCTTGGTATGTCTCCTTTGGGCCTGCCTTAGCAGCGACAACGAGAAACGACCAGGACCGGAAACCTAGGAGTCACTAGTGAGTGATTGACAAATGCGTTGTCTACCTGATGAATATATGTAGGCGAGACCGTGCCTCTGCTGTAAGCTGAAATATATTCACGGGATCCACTTTTCACTATTTGTATTTAATTTAATTATTAAATCTTTGTATCTTGTTTGGGGATTACAGTATTGCATGATTTAGTGGGAGAGACATTTTTAGATTAAAAATTCATGATCTAGTTTATGCTTTTGATATTATTTGAAACTGTTTATTTTCTGCTAACCGTTTTTCGTGATCTATATGATAGATTTGCGATGGCGGCACCATCCACAAATCAGTTTGCGCGTATGCTTGATGCGAACAAACTAAAAGGCGCTGAGAACTTCGCTGACTGGGACTTGGATTTGAGGATTGTCCTCGATTCCGAGAAATTGGGATATGTTCTTGAGGGTCTGTTGCCCCTTGCTGTTGGTGAGGATGCTACGGAGGAGGAACGCTAAGTTTTTGAAACTTGGAAGAATGATGATTTAAGAGTTAAATCATACATCCTTAGTTCACTGTCTCCGGGACTCAAGAAACAATACTATGGCATGTTAGATGCGTATAGTATGATGACGCGATTGAGACAATCGTTTGAGAACCAAGAACAAGTAATTGTTCATAAGGTCGCAATGGAATTGTTCCATGCGCGATTGGATGAAGGGCAAGCTGTTAGCTCACATGTTCTTCAGATGATCGATTTGATCGATCAACTGAGGCAACATAATCTCATTCTGAATGACATTCTCGGTAGGAGTGTCATTCTTGGTTCACTCCCAGCTTCATATCGCCAGTTCGTGATGTATTTCAACATGAACGGGACTATCTGTACCTACCATGAGTTACATAGGTGTTGCTCACGGCAGATGGGGACCTTAAGAAGTGAGTACCGACTCACCCTCCAAACATACTTCTCTTTCCGCTTCTTCCCAGGCCTGGCCAAAGGAAAGAAGAAGAAGAAGGGAAGAAGAAGAAGAGTTTCGGTCCTCACCACATGCAAAGATAGCTAAGCCCAAAAGGGCTTCTGAAGACAAGTGCCATCACTGCAGCAAAGTCGGGCACTGGAAAAGGAACTGTCCTGACTAGATCGCCCAGCTAAGGAGGGAGAGAGCATCTACATTAGGTACATTTATATTTCCAGTTATTGATTTATCTTTGGGTTGTGAAGCCGTTACATCTAGCTGGATTTTAGATTTTCTTGTCCCATTCACATTTGAATTCGTTGCAGGTGCTGAAGGAAAGTAGAAGACTGAAGCCTGAAGAGATGCAGTTGCGATTCGGGAGTGGATGCTTGCACTGGGAGTATATGAGATCTCATTACCAAATGGGACATTTTTGTTAAATGAATGCCATTTTGTACCAGGATGTGTAACTAATATTATATCACTTTTTGTATTGGATACAGAAGGCTTTTGTATTAATATTAAGAATAGTTCTTATATTTATATGATAAAAATAATATTCAGATCCTTTGTTGTCCAAACCAGCATGGTCATTATACATTGCAAACTTCAAAATATATTTTGAATACTGGAGTTAATAAACGTAGTTTACCTGTAATTAATAATACTAAACTTTGGCATATGCGGCTGGGTCACATAGGCGTTAAACGCCTTACCCAATTGGTTAGGAATGGTTTGATACCAGATCTTACCATTGAATCCTATCCAACTTGTGAATCATGTATTCAGGGTAAGATGACCAAAGCCTCATTTTCTGGTGTTGGACACCGTGCCGCTAACTTACTGGAACACGTACATTCTAATGTATGTGGTCCACTAAGTCAGACTGCTCACAGTGGTTATTCGTACTTCGTTACCTTTACCAATGATTTGTCACGGTACGATTATGTGTATTTGATGCGACATAAATCAGAAACCTTTGAAAAGTTCAAAGAATTCTGAAATGAAGTAGAAAAACAAACTGGACAATATATTAAATGCCTTCAATCTGATCGAGGCGGTGAATATGACTGGTGAGTTCATGGATTATATGAAGGATAATGGGATTCTCGCTCAATATACTCCTCCAGGTACTCCACAACACAATAGAGTGTCTGAGAGGAGAAATCAGACTTTATTGGATATGGTCTGATCGATGTTGAGTTTCACAGATTTGCCCTATTATTTATGGGGCTACTCTCTTTTAACAGTTGCACATCTTTTGAATAAGATTCCTTCAAAAGCTGTTCCTACGACACTGTATGAGATATGGTTCGGTAGGAGACCAAATCTTAGTTACATTAAGTTTTGGGGTTGTCCCGCCTATGTTAGGGTGACTCAGCAAGATAAGCTTTCGCCTCGAGGGTAAAAGTTTGGGTTTGTCGGATATCCTTCGATTACAAGGGGATATATGTTCTATGATACCAAGCATCGAAATGTGTTCGTAGCTCGCTTCGCAAAATTTCTAGAATTAGAATTTTTGTCAGAAGGTGGTAATCATAGACAAGTTGAACTTGATGAAGTCCAACCTGAAAACAACTAACCAACGGAGGAACCTGAAATTCAAGTAGATGAAGGACCTTCAACATACACACTCCGTAGGTCTCAAAGGGTATCTAGACCTCCTGAACGCTTGTATTTAATACAAGAAAAGAGTCTGGATGTTCTCTTAGTTGAAGAGACTGATCCTTTCACCTATAGAGAATCGATGTTGGACATCGACTCCGTGAAATGGCAAAGTGCCATGAAATCCGAGTTAGACTCAATGTATGAGAATCAAGTTTGGGACTTGGTTCCGCTTCCCGAAGGAATTGTTCCTATCGGTTGTAAATGGGTTTACAAGAGGAATTGCGGGCCTGACGGTAAGGTTGAAACTTACAAGGCCCGACTGGTAGCAAAAGGTTACACGCAGCGACCTGGCGTCGACTACGATGAAACGTTTTCACCAGTAGCAATGCTTAAGTCTATTCGAATTTTTCTTTCTATAGCTGCGTATCATGACTACGAGATTTGGCAAATGGATGTCAAAACGGCTTTTCTAAATGGATTTCTTGATGAAGAAATCTATATAGAGCAGCCGGAAGGTTTTGCGTCCAGCGAAAACTCGGGTATGGTGTGTAAGCTTAATAAGTCCATTTATGGACTTAAAAAAGCTTCACGAAGTTGGAATCTTCGAATTCGATTAGATTATTAGATCGTCGTTTTTCTCAAGAAAAGAAGAATCATGTGTGTATCAGAAGGCCAATGGGAGCATGGTCGTATTTTTAGTCCTATATGTTGATGACATCCTAATCATTGGGAATGATTTAGGTATGTTACAAAGCGTCAAAGCATACCTATGTAAGAATTTCTCCATGAAGGACCTGGGAGAAGCTTCCTATGTTTTAGGGATAAAACTCTATAGAGATAGAAAAATGAGGCTGATTAGGTTATCTCAATCAACGTACATAGATAAGATCTTGGAACGGTATAATTTTGGTAACCGTAAGACAGCAAACATACCGTTCGGACATGGGATTCATCTTTCAAAGAAGATGAGTCCACAAACAGAAGATGAGAAGGTTAGAATGTCTAACCAACCTTATGCTTCGTGTTTGGGTAGCATAATGTATGCCATGATATGTACAAGG
The DNA here is from genome assembly GCA_019454045.1 of Zanthoxylum bungeanum. Classification (NCBI taxonomy): domain Eukaryota; kingdom Viridiplantae; phylum Streptophyta; class Magnoliopsida; order Sapindales; family Rutaceae; genus Zanthoxylum; species Zanthoxylum bungeanum. The sequence goes on along the minus strand of SKCR01010916.1, from coordinate 52,965 downwards.
CCTGATATCAGTTTCGCTGTTAGCGTAATTAGTAGATATCAGTCCAATCTAGGTAATGACCATTGGATGGCCATTAAACATATCCTCAAGTATCTTAAAGGTACTAAGGATAAGTTAATAATTTATAGAGGAAACGAACTGCAAGTTAACGGGTATACGGATTCCGATTTCCAATCAGATCCGGATGATAGAAAGTCTACATCTGGATTCGTATTTACCCTTAACGGAGGTGCAGTTTGTTGGAAGAGTTCCAAACAGGGATCAACAGCAGATTCCACCACTGAGGCGGAATATTGCCAGCTTCTGAAGCTGCAAAAGAGGCTGTGTGGATAAATAACTTTATCACAGAATTGGAGTTGTCCCAAGTATCGAGAATGCGATTCTGTTATACTGTGATAATACTGGAGCCATTGCGCAAGCAAAGGAACCGAGGGCGCATCAGAAGTCGAAGCATGTGGAACGCAAATACCAATCATTCGAGAGATTGTGTCGCGGGGATATTGTCGTGTGCAAGGTATCGAGTGAAGATAATGTATCAGACCAGCTGACGAAGGCCATACCTCCAAAGTTTTGATAAACACGTGGAGTCGATGGGTATTAGATACAATCGTTATTGGCACTAGAGCAAGTGGAGTTTTTTGTTGGGGTTGGTGCTCACAGCGCCAATTCCCGGTTGTATTTTTTATGAAACTTCTGTAAAACATTATTATTTTGAATAATATATGCAGTTTCTATAATATAATTTATCTTTTAATATGGTAAAGACGTAATGACCTTAGAATGACTAGTCATGGTGCAGTTGCAAAAGCGTCGCAACTGACATTGAGTTGTATCATGACGTTGTCATTCTCAGACAGTTCCTGGTCAAGGTTTACACTACTTGGTCAGTATAGTAAACCCGTTGAGACCGGTACATGTCGTATACTGGAATATATGATTCCAATTTTCTCAATGAACCATAAGTCTTGGAGACTAGTATAGACGTGTAGGTGTTTATAGCGGATAAACACTGAACGACTCACCGAAGATTCTTAATGGATGGTACACCAACCTCAATAAGAATCTTGTCGGGTTGAGTAGCACTTGTGATTCTTAGACTTGAGATGCCACTGTGGGCACATGAGACATCTTCAACACTTAGATGGCAGTCACGTCACCGATCTACTAAGATCAGACCTCCGCCTGTTCGTTGGGTTGTAGATAGATCGTCAGGGTGTCATGTGCATATCAAGATAGGATCCGTCAGTTCTGTGTAATAGAGCATAGGTAGTCCATATGATTAGTAATCAGATAAAATCCATGGGCCCGTTGTACAATTTAGAAGTTAGTTCTAAATGTTCTTTTTGAGATTGCTAATAGAATAGTCGATTAGATAATCCCTATAGAGATTTGACATTTACATCTATATCTCTGGGATTTATCTGGATATCTGTGACGGAGGAATTATACATTTTCAATGACCTCAACCTGTATGATTCAGCGAGTTTATCTGTGATCGTCATACTTTACGGGTGGATAAATTATGGACACGAAATTGGATTTCGTGACGAATATGCCTGAATCTAGAGAGTCTCACTAATGAAATATACTCGTAGAGCACTAGGGCAACATATAAATAATATTGATTATTTATAAATTCGTTTAAAGGTTAAACGCAAAATGCATGTGAAATGACCCGATAGTCATTTCTTTAATTTTTGTGTATTTACATTTAATACTTGATTAATTAAAATACTCATTAATTAATTGTCAAATTGAGATATTTGACTAATATCATAAATGAATATATATATTTAATATTTAATGTAAATATTATACATATATTTAATATATTTGTATTTAATTAATTAATTATTTATTTAATTGTTAAATGATTAAATTAATTAAGTATAGATATTTTAAGTTATGATATTTGTTTTAATGACTTAGTTGCCATTGTTGACTTTGTTGAAAATTATCATTAAAGTGTAATGATCATTTTATCAACTTGGCAAAATTAAAATTAAAATGAAATGAAATTAATTTATCTTGTTTTTCCTTAGGCCAAATTCGGCCAAAGCATTTTTGTGAACAAGAATATATTGTTTCTTTTATTTTAGGGTTTTAATAACTTAATACATTTTATCAAACTCCATTAAAACAAAGCAAAGAAGGTAGAGAGAAAAGAAAAAGAAAATCAAAGAAAAGCTTGGAATTTAGTAAGTATTTCCAACCTTCCATTAGAGAGTAATTTGTTCCTCTTGTTGTTGGCTTCACTTGGTGATGTTATTAAGTTTTTCTATTCATTATTCTTTGTGTTTTTGATGGATGAAAGTTTGATGAAGGGGTTAAGCATGTATGAAGTTGGAAGATTGTTACTAGTGTAGTAATAAGCATTCTTTTATGATTTTTAGAACCTTGTTGCTAATCTAGAGTTATTGACCCACTCTTAAATGACCTAGATTTGATCTATAGTTATTTCATTGTGTTGAGACTTGATTTGGATGGAAAAAAATGATTGAAGTAATTGATTTAACCAATTTGGTCTAATTTGTCCAATTTGAAGAAATTGAAAAATTGATTTTCCACAGTTTCCGCTGCGTTACCGGATATCCGCAATAAAACCCCTACAAGGTCATGTCCATTACAGATGGATGTATCCCATTGAGAGGTACTATATATACAGTTTTAAATATTACATTCTTAAATTTTTACTGTGCATTGAATTTATTATTAATGCAAACTTGTTGTCATATCTGCAGGGCTTTGGGAGATTACAAACAATATGTGAAAAACAAGGCACGCCCTGAAGGGTCAATAGAAGAAGCTATTGTAATAAGTGAAGCAATAACATTTTGTTCGATGTACATGCAGAATATTGAAACTCATTTTAATCGTCGGCCACGAAACTATGATGGAGATGCAAGTAATAAGCAAGATATCACAGTGTTCCGTCAAAATTGCAGACCATTTGGAGCAGTAGGTGTCAAATTACTAACTTTTGAGGAAGTTCAACGTGCACATTGGTTTATATTGATTAAGTGTGATGAAGTGCAACCGTATTTAACGTAAGTTTTTTTTGTGCATAACTATATTTTTTTTACCATACATTAACCTAACTCATTTTTTATAGGCAACATATAACAATGCTACAATGTGGTGGTGACCATAACGTTGATGGAACACACAAAAAAGAATTTCCAAAATGGTTTGAGACAACTGTAAGGCCTAACATTGTATATTTATTTTTATCCTAACATTAAATATTTCAGTTTGTTATATTAACACATATATTTCTCTCATTGTTAGATAAACAACCAAGTGCAAAATGGTCAATTGGACTCGTCATCCTCGTTGGTTTCTTTGGCTTATGGGCCTCAAAAGCAGGCTTGTGAATACAATGGATGCATTATGGACGGAGTTAGATTTCATACCAACAGTGAGATGTTGCTCATGTGACTCAGAATTATGGAATTGTAGTCCAATGAGAACACAGCTCAGATATTATTGACTTCTACGGAGTGTTGCAATCAGTCATTGAGTTGATATACAGACCCAGACGACATATTGTGCTATTCGAATGCAAGTGGTTTGACACAAATGCCAGAAAGATGAGAATTCAAGTTAGTAATCATCTAACGTCAATTAATGTTCAACGTTTTTGGTACAAGAATGATCCATACATTTTTTGTACCCAAGCACGTTCCATGATATATATATCTGATCCAAAGTTAGGAAATGGATGGATGGTGGTAGAAAAGTTACAATATAGGGGCATTTGGGACACACATGAGAATGATAGTGTTGACATATCAGATGAAACACAAGAAGTCTCCGGCAACTTCGAAGTTCCTGAACAAATATTTTATGTACCAATTGTCACCGTTCCTGAAAATATCACATTAACTCGAGATAATACAGACATTGAGATAATTCCTCATTCTGAAGTTAGCGTGGATGTAGCAATTGAAGAAGAATTTGACACTGAAGATGACTTCGAGTCCAGTCACGAATCCTCAAATACCGAAGATAATAGTGATTAATGAAGTTAGTGTATGATGTGATTGATGAATAATTTTTATTATTATAATGTATGGTTGTTGTTTTGAATTATTATTTAAATATGGTTGAACAATTGTCGCTGTTATTAATAGTATAATTATCATATTATAGTTATTATTATTATTAATGGTAGCAATTTAGCGTCGAAAATAAAATAGTCGACGGTAAATGTTAGACATTTAGCGTCGAAATATTAATCGACGCTAACATTTAGCGTCGAATAATCTTATCGACGCTAAATGTCTAACATTTAGCGTTGAATACTCTTATCAACGATAAATGTTATACATTTAGCATCGATGTTATATAATTCGACGCTAACTAAAAAATTAAATTTCCCAAAAAAATAACCCTAATTTTTTAATAAGCCGCCAACTTTTTAGCGTCGAATAATTCGACGCTAAAAGCAAATAATTTCGACGCTAAATGTCCCTTAAATCCCTAAAACCAGTGTCTTCTTCTTTCTCGGCTCAAACCAGTGTATTCTTCATCAATTCATCGACTTTACAGGTAAGTGTTTTTTGAATTTCATTTCTTATATTTGGTTGAAAATGATGATGGTTGTTGATGATGAATCTGAATTTGATGATGCATGATACTTTGATGATGATGATGAATTTGATGATGAAAATGAAATGGTATTGATGATGATGATGAATTTGATGATGATACTTTGATGATGATGATGAATTTGATGATAAGAATAAAATGGTATTGATGATGATGATGAATTTGATGATGATGATGAATTTGATGATGATACTTTGATGATGATGATGAATTTGATGATGAGAATAAAATGATATTGATGATGATGATGATTTGATGATGAGAATAAAATGGTATTGATGATGATGATGAATACTCTGCCTTGCTCTATGTTGTTGTCTTTATATTTCTGAATTTTGGAATTTTGTTATTTGAATGGCCATGCGTGTTGCCATGTCAGTTTGTGTGGAGTGTGGAGAGTGATTGGGTTGTGTGTACGTGTTGAATAGGTGAAGGGCAGTGTGTGGCTATACTAGAACAGCAGTTTGCTGTTGTTCTGTCCAGAGCAGCAGCATTTAGCTGCTGTTCTGGTCCAGAACAGCAACATTTATGCTGTTACCGATGACTCTGCCATTCTCCTGCAACCTGAAGCTATCTTAGACCATTGTATCATTCGTAAAGATAAATATCGTCCAAAACCTGAGTTCTTAGTTAAATGGAAATGAGTTACAATAGACGATGCGACTTGGGAAAATGAGTGGCATTTTGTCAAGACATATCCTAATTTTATTTTTATGGACAATGATCCTTAAGCGGGGGGAATGATATATGTGTTATATCCACACTATCACATTCGTAGAATATTATTGCACTAGATGGAAGTGACTTAGTCTAGCTTAGTTTGTTTTCTAGTTTGGTTTAATATGCCCATGAAGTGCTAATTTCTAGGTTAGTGGGGTAGTTGTGTTTCCTGAAACTTTGTGTGTTTTTGCAGATGGCACCGGGCAATCGCAGACGGCCTAATGCGACTCCATCTACATCAGCAAGGACAACTGGCCCTGATGGAGTCTCTGCTAGCACAGGTGAGTCCAGTACAGCGAAGGGTCGAGGACGCACCCGTGGCCTGGGGTTGGCTAAGTACGTTAAGGCTCACGGCCGTATCCGGATTGAGATATCAGATGATGGACAAAGTCAAGTCAGACAACATAATTCAGCGTTTACTACAGCCATAGGAGCTACAGCTCGATTTGAAGCTCCCTAAAACTACTTTTCTTGGAGAAAGATACCGTGGGAGACGAAAATCAACCAGCTATTCTCTTTGCTACTTGTGAGTTTCCGTACGGTATTAAGTTTTCGATATTGTTTGTTAGTTAACATTTTTATTTTATACTTATTTTTTTACTCGGTTTCTATTCCTGTAGAGTGGTTAGACTTCGATCTGACCAAAGTGAATATCCAACAATATATTGACTACCACATGGGGAAAAGTTATAAAGATTATAGGAAAAAAGTCTTGAAACCAATATTCGACGAACATGGATCTTCAGATGCTCCACAATACAAGCCTGATTTTATAGAGGAGCAAGACTTGACATTCTTATGTGAGCTTTGGTCTAGCAAAAAACACGAGGTAAATTTTGAAATAAACGGAAATTTATAATTGTCTTTGTTTTCGGTACTTACAATGTTGGTAAATGCAGGATAAATGTCACGCAAATGCGGAAAATCGAAGTCACTTGCGTTTTAACCACCGTGGAGGTTCGAAGCCATTTATCCAACATCGTGCCGAACATTCTGAGGTAAATATATCATAACGTAAAATTTAACAGTTCATTGTTTTTACTAATGTGGAATAATATTAAATTTATTTTCTGTTTTTAACAGAGTAGCACATGTGAGGTGCAATCATTCCAGATTTTTCCATGTGACGCATTACAATGGAGAAAAATAAATGGATAAATGAAAAAGCCGAACACTGCTATGTAAGTTTCAGTTTTTAAAATAAAATAATTAATATTATATATGTTAATTTTTTTTTCAAATTCTAATATTAACTTATTTTTTGAAACAGAACGAAATGATGGAACTCCAACATCAAACTCAGGAGATAGGGTCCGACCCGATACCAGATGAGCAGTTGTCGCAATTGGTTTTCAAGAATCAGACAGCTTACAACGGCCTTGGCACTCGTAAGAAGCCGATGTCATCTGCACGCAATACTATTAATTCGGACAACTGCCTCCTCTCTTCGAGACCAGCTAGCCACCACCCAAGACCGGCTAACCACCACCGAAGACCGGCTAACCACCACCGAAGACCAGCTAGTCACCACCCGAGACGAGCTGAAGAAGACTAAGGAGGAGCTACAACAGGTCAAGGTGGACCACGAGAAGAAGATGGAGTAGTTCGAACAGCAAATGCTGGCTTTCCGCCGGATGTTGGAGGCCTCACTCAGTCAGGGTGCATCGGGCTCGAGCGTCCCCCCATCACAGTAGCAATAAATTTTAGTGTATAAACATTTGAACAAATAGTTTTAATATAATATGTATTTTTTCTAAAAAAAAAAAATTCAATATAATAATTATTATAATATTTCGTAATTCTGTTATTAATCAGAAATTTTTTTCAATTAAATTAATTATTTTAGACCAAAAAGAAGTAAATTAATAATTTTTTAAAAAAACACATTTTTTTAACTATTTTCGTCGAACTAGTCGACGCTAAATGTGTTTTTTGTGTCGAAAGTTTCGACACTAATAGTTAAAAAATCGCCGCTGTAAGTATACAAATATTATTTTTTTTAATATACTTTAGCGTCGAAACAAAACGACACTAAAAGTCTAACTTTTAGCGTCGAATTATTTCGTCGCAAAATCAGACCTAGCGTCAGAAAATTTAATTTAGCTTCGAAATAAATTGGACGCAAAATAGAGTTTTTAGCGTCGAATATCTTTGTTTCGACGCTAAATATTATTCTCGTCGACATTTCGGCGTCCAATTTTTGCTTCTAATTAATTCGACGCTAATGTACTTTTGCGTCGAAACTGTGGATTTTTGCGTCGATTATTTTCGACGCTAAAGGGTATAATTTTTGTAGTGAAATGTGTAAAAAAAATAACTCGTGGCACCTCTCTAATGCTTATGAAAATGAGTGTAGTCGCAGAAAATTGATACAAATATTGCTAGCTTGATACTGGGATCGTGACACTGCACATCGCTCAGGTTATCAACTAATTATTATTAATTTCGAAGTTATAAGACACGCACAGGCCTACAATACAAATAAACTGAAATATAAACAAATGAACGCATTAATTGCCAGCCAGCTTAGCTTAATTTATTGGCATGAGTTTCAGCAATTGAAAAGATTAGAAGATCAACAGCTTAAACACATCAACACAGAGCTTGATTAATTGGTACACTAATCAATATATTTCCACTAAATAAGGAGAACATCTCATTTCTTCAAGGATTAAGAAGAGATCTCTATTGAAAAAATACAAAACCAATAGAATTTAATATGAGATAATATTAAAAGAGTTAAAAAAATCAAATTTTTCCTTATCATGAATCAATATCAATCACCCATGCGGATACAAATAAATTAAACAAAACCTACATGGGAAATATAGAGAAAATGATAAAGAGACTGCTGAGTGTATGTCAATGATTGCACATTTTTATGTTCAAGGACAAGAGTGGAATAAAAGAGAGCAGTTTAGAGATTTAAGAAGTGCTTTGTCGATTAAAAATGATTGATTTTAAGCACTATTTATTTTGTATTTTCTTGAAAATCAGAGATATTAAGAAAATATAGAAATAAAGACCTTAACTAAAAATTCTCTAAATATTTAATGTGAAACAACTATGGAAAACAAACATTTGTATATGGTACATTTTAATATTTTTGACTAATAATATTTTTTTAAAAATACATATCTTTATTGGTGTAATATTTATATATATAAATTCAAGTTTTTGTTATTGAAAATTTTGACAATTGATTTGTTTATAATTTTAAGCTCATTTCTACCGAAGATTAACTAATTCTGTCTATGGCAGTTTATTTCGGACTTTCTTCATTCGGCCACATAAGATGTTCGATAACATATTTGAGAAAAGATTTATGCCAGACGATTCTTATGAGTCTAAAAACTTCTATGTATCAATTGTCACATAACACTTAGAGATTTATATCAAGAGTGGCCCAAAGGACATCCCACATATACAATCGATTGGGCCCCCAAATTTGGGCAAAAATTATAGCCTCAAATTTAAGAAAAATTAATATCCATTAAAACAATGAATACAAAAAAAATCTCTCTTTTATTAATGGGGCCATATATTTCAAAACTTGTCTAGGGCCCAAACTCAGAGCCGTCCTAATTTTCCAAAATGATATAGAAATGAATGTTATCCAAAGAAACTTGTGAATTGTGCTTACTTCCAACTAGTTATCACATATAAATGTACAATTAACATAGTGTTGGGGTGCGCACAACGGGGAAATCGAAATTCAAATATTTTTTTTCTTTTCTGAACTTTGGTCGACTGAAGATCAATTTCGGTCTACCAAAGTTCATTCTAGATTCTCAAATTCAAATCGTACTGAATTCAGTTAATCAAACTTTGAAATTTGACGACTGAAATCAAATTCTGAATCTTTAGTATACTAATTTAAATCTAATATTTCCAACCATTGTGTACACATATTAGACATACTCAATTTCATTCTTTAACACATTAATTTCACAAAATATCAAAGTTTAATATTTATTACAAATTTAATCAAATTAAACAAATATTATATTATAAACTTGCTTAATCCAAATTCTATTAATACCAATGAGTCCACACCACTAGAAACTGGCAAGAACAATTTTAGACCAATTAAAGTGATAAAACAACTCTAAAATTGTAACAACATCATCAAATGATAAATTAAAGCCTAAGTTACAATAACTTTATTTTAAAATATATACACATGCACACAAGTCTTTCAAACCAAGCAATCAATTTATATATACAACATGTTCAACTTCCACTAAACAAGTATGTAAATTAGAGCATATGAAATAATTTCAACATTAAAGAAATAGTGACCAAGATATCTTAACTTTTTTTAATTTTTTTCCTTAATTTTTCGCTCTAATTTCTCTCTTTTGTTTTGTTGTATTTGGTAGCTAGGATTTTGGTTCTCAAATTTGCTAGAAACTTGTAAAAACGACTTAGAAAAATCCTAGCCATTTTAAACCCTTATAGCCAACTTTGGAGAGGCATTTGTTGTCCATTTTATATCATATATTACAAAGACAAAATTTTATATAATATATAATTTAAGCCAATTAAAATTGTACATATGTATATGTGTGTCCCCATAACATTAATTAATTTTGTAACAATTTACATGGCCAAAATTTTGCCATAATGTCAAAGTAATATTATACTTATATCTTAACATATGTCAAAGTAATATTATACATATATCTTAACATACTCATGGTTTAGCGAATTAAATTATATCATATGTCAATACACATGTTATAATAATATCTATAATTATTTAATTAAATAATTAATTTACATGTGTCATAACACATGTTTAAATCTAAACCATATAATTAAATAATTAATTATTTAATTTTACACATGTGTTAAACTTTAATTGGATCTAATATATATCCAATCAAATTGTGTATCTAATACAAATACACATTAGATATTAAAAAAAACCACCACATGTGTAATATTAGAAATAATCAATATTATTCATAATTAATTACCATAATGCTCTACGAGTATGTTTCATATAGTATGACTCTTTAAGTTCAAGTTTATCCGTCATGAAATCTAATTCCACGTCCATATATAATCCACTCATGAATTGAAAACCATATATAACTTCCTTGAACTATACAAGTTGAGGTCATTGCATACATATAATCCTTATGTCATGTGTTATACATATTATATTAGAGATATAGATATAAATGTCAAATCTCTTGAGGTATAATATTGTCGACTTATATATCTATGATCTCTTAATATCACTCGCAACTCGTTCCACAGTTCACCACGATCATGGATTAACATATCATAAATAAGGTACTGACGTGGTCTCTCTGGATACATCACCAAATATCATAAGCATCAGTCTACACCCAACAAACAGACAGATGCCTGATCTAAAAATATCGTTGATGTGACTGCCATCAAAATATGGAGTTAACTCATATATCCATTTTGGTATCTTAAGTTAAAGGATCACATATAATACTCAACTCAGAAGATATCATATTGATGTTGGTGTATCATCTCTTAGGAATCTTCTATGATATGTCTATACTAGTCTCTCAAGACTCATGGTTCATTGAGAAAAACCATTAAAATCCTAATTCCAATATACGATATATACCGATATCTTGGGTTTACTTATTGACCAAGAGTGTAAACATTGCCAAAGAACAATTTTAAGAATGATTTTGTTATGTTATTTTAGTTGTGGCACTTCTACAACTATATCGTTACTAATTATTTTAAGGTCTTTTACATATTTATCATATATAAAAGAAATTATGTTGGTGAAACTACTTATTTTATTCATAATAAAATATATGTACATTTACGTATTTACAAGGAAATATTAAAAAAAATTAGCATGACAAGTGTCACGGGCCGAATTTTTCCTTAACGGAAAAAGGGCCCGTGCGACATTTACCAAGGGACACGTCCCGTGTAAGTCAGCCTTACTCGAAGTCTCTGTACCCAAATTCACGTTTTTGGGAGGCTACAGACCCGTAATAAGATAAGATACCAAAGTTCATGAGCTAATTCGAAGCATACACATGCGGGCCCACACTACCCCGGGATTCGGTACTCAAATAGCACAACCGGATATAAAAATACAACATTTTCCCACCAACACGATCATGGCAATACACCATTGTCCCAACGATGTCTAAGGGCAAGAGGGTTCACGGCTAAAGCCCCTAGACCACTGAAGCCCCCTTGGCCATACCCAAAGTTCACCTAGGCGTCCCCCTAAAGAGGTTTTAGAGATATTGCACATGTTTCACTAGTATACACATCTGGCACTTGAGTTGTCACACCCCTCTCTAAAATCTATATGAGGAGGAGTTTCTGGGAACTCTTTTAGCGAGTCAATAAGCCACCATATAAGTGACTTTGGGTTAACATCTCGTCCCAAAATGAGCTCATCTCGATGGTTTTCCACAACACCCCCATTGTTGCGGCAGAGTGCATGGTAAGGCCCAAAAGTGGGCACACTGTCAAAATCTCCCGGAAAATCTCGAAATCTAGCTCTGGGCTAAAATTTTCCCAGTATGAGTGACCATAAGATTCACTTATGAACTTGGTCCAACTTGATCCGGCTCTCCGGCACGTTAGCTCATTCACAATGTACCAAACTAGGCTAACGACTAGCGGCAATATAGCATATCTTTAATTCTTCCGAAAAACTTCCGAACGAGACCTCACGGATGAAATATCCCTAGTACATAGGCCCATGAGAGATACATAGGACCTAGAGTGAGCTGAATCTGGCACTCTGAAACATAAGGTCATTTACAACTCCACGATACTACGCAAGCGGTTAGCGACAAGTGAGCATGTTTCTAATTCTCCAGGAAAACTTCCGAATAAGGCTTCACATATGAAATATCTCCAGTACAAGGTCCCATGAGAGATATATTTGACCATGAATGAGCTTGATATGGTATCCCGAAACATTAGCTCCTTTACAAAGTGGCAGAATGTCCTAGCCTTAAACTAGGACCGTGACATTCTCCCTCACTTCATGTTGGATAATTATGACTCATAGCATCACTATTTGTAAAGAACATTGTGTTTTTGTACAAATTAACTATGTGACAAAAGGAAATTGTTATTTTATCAGTATTATAATTAGATTACTTGGATATATATTAATGATAAAAGTTCATACGATTAAATCGGATTAATAAGATATGAGACAGTATTAATCCACGAACGGTTTAATCATTAAATATCCATAATCGAAGTATTATCGAGACTGGACATTGAAAATGCGGAATAGACTAGTATTACACTTGTACGCGTTATGGAAACTTAATAGCATAGTTCTCATATATTTAGGTATTGGATACTTATGCAAATGTAATAAGAGATTCTGTTAGCCATTGGACCGGGAACAGTTTGCTCTGGATAGACCCACTCGGAATCCCATTGGTAGTATGACTATGTGTCTATGGGAATCCGAATCAGGGTAGGTGTATATGATCTTTAACCTGAGACTTATGTCGCTATTACTTGCGACAATCAGTTTACTTTAGTATTGGTCGTCTGGAGCTTTAACAGGTTTTGTGAACGCCTGTATTGGGTTTACTGAGAATCGTAGTGTATTGAATGTGATGTCAAGATGGGAGTATCACTCCAGTCATTTGGAGATGATGGTCACATAGGATACGGAACTAGTACTCTTAAAAGCTGCAGCTATCGGGATAGTATGACTAGGTCATGACTTCCCGATTACAGAGATTAGTTACTCGGGATCCGATATATGCTTCGTACGGGGTAGACACAGAGCCAGTCCTTGGCCTAGCATGTGACATCTGATACTGGATCGTATTACGCATTACATAATATTAGTATTATTATGCCTGATACTGATAATAATCCTCAGTGAATATTTCTGGAGAATTGGGTAGGCACAGTGCTTTGCTAGAAGCCAACCATGTCTTGTAAATCGGTGAGAACATGGTACGTGGTACGCATGTGTTCGGATAGTCCGATAACCGTATTTACTGCCAACTATCCAGGAATCTCTTGGGTCGCTTCCCAAAGATTCACCAATGATATTTGACTCATATAAAATTAATCTGGGATTAAATATGAAAGAGAAAATTAATGGGATTAATTGCGGTAATAATTAATCTGGGTATTAAATTCGTATAGAAGAGAGAAACGATTAATTAGAATAATTAATAAATAATATTAATAGTTAAATTGGATTTTTCTATTTAATTAATTTATTTGGGGCTTAAATAATATATCAGACTATTAATTGAAATTGGATTTCAATACGAAAATAAAATTGGATTTTAATTCGGGTGAACGAATTAATTTAGAATTAATTCGAAAGTGACTATCGTAATAATTTTGCGAGGCATATTATTTAATTAAATTGGATTCAATTATGGCGCGACGGTAAATTCGTTTAATCGGAATTAAACGAACCGTATATAAAATTGCTCGTGACTTAGTTGTGTGTTGGAGAAGCAACAAATTTTGAATTTAAAATGTGGTGGGACCATAATGACTTACATCAAATGTCTAAGATTGATGGAAGTAGTTAGCTTTATTAATTTAGTAATTAAAACACACCAACAAAGTTTTTGGAAAAACAACACACCATCTCTCTTCTTTTTCCTCTATTGGCCGATTCTTTCTCTCTTTGGTATGAAATTTTGCTTCAAAATTTCAACTAAGCTAGCACTTGGAGGAGTCAAATGAGGTGATAGGGAAACTCACCCAAAGAACAAACAACAAGCCTGGAGCTTCATCCAAAAAGAAATTTTTGAAATTTCTACATATACAATGTAAGTGATTCCGCCACTTTACTTGATTATTTCACACATAAAATCATGTTTAGGATCTTGTGGCATGTCTTAGAGACTAAAAATGGTATCAGAGCCTTGCTAAATATGATTTTGAAATCTAGGGTTCATAAACTTTAATTAGGAATTTTTACTTGGAGCATGAAAATTCAAAATTGAGTTGTTGGTTGATGTTAGATAGTGATAACTTGGAGTTGTGCATTGTTGGATTGTTGAAAATTTGATTGGATCAAATTTCCCTAAATTCCCTATCATGGCCGAAACTTAGCCTAGAATTACTCATGGTGATTTTTTAAATTTTGACACTTGGATGTGTTAATGGCATGAAATATATGTTGAATGTTGATTTACTTGGATTGGAATCAAATTAGATGTTAATTTCTTGTCATTGTCGTGAGAAGCATGTTGTTGGAGACTTGATTTTGCTTCAATTTGTGTTGGACATGAATTGGAATGATAAGCATGATTAATTAAATTAATTAATATTTTGGAAATGTTAGATTAATTAATTAGTTATGTTAATTACACTTAAATTGGATTAATGTAATATTTGGAATATTATATTAATGTAAACTAGTCCCTAAAATACTAATTGGGCTAATTTGGTTATATTTGGATTAATGGGCTTGGTTGGGCCAAGTTTGGTTGTGGACAATTGGGTTGGATCCAATTGGGCCTAAACTATTTCCATAAAAGTCCAAATATGACTTTTATGCCTTTAATAATCTAATGGGCCTAATGGGCCAAAATTAATTTATGGCATAGGGTGATTCTAAAATGGGCCAAGGCATTATGGGCTTGATCCATAATGGCCAAAAATCCATGCCTAAAGAATAATTAAAGCCCATTGGACCTAATAGAATTGGCATTGGATGCTAAATGAGCCTTTGAGACCATTTGGATTGGATTTGGAATCAACGTAAAAAAAAAAGAAGCATTATTATAGTATAATAATTGTAATTGTTTAATTTGGAATTAAACTTGAATTAGTATTGAATACAATTTAAATTGGATTTAATATTATAGTTCGATATAATTTAAGAATACTTACTTTGAGTATTTATTCTTAAACGAGTTGGACTCGCGCAAATCAAATGGTTGTATGAACATTGGATGGTCATTAATTAAAGAATTAATTAATTGGATTACATTGATTGACAACATGTTATGTGTGAAAGCTTGGATGTATTTGTTTGAATAATGTATATTGGATGGATATTAGATGGGTGGGGCAATTTTGGAAATTGTTGTAAATGTTGTATTTATTTGAAATTGGACCTGCGTGTCCAGCCTATCACCTCTTATTCTCATTGTATTTCTCTTCTCACCAATTCCCCTCAATGTAAATGAGGTTTCTTATAGTGGTATGTAATTGGGTATATAGAAGAATGTAAAGTGCTAGCGGGAGAGAGGAAAAGAAAAGCAAGAGATTTATTCTAGGAACAAATTGTATATATCCATCCACATATAATTATTATATTTATCCCGCCTTATTATTCTTTTAGAATGCATGTTTAAGGGTGTATGATGAGACCTAATCAAAGATAATAAATTGATTGCCAATTTTAGTAAAATGCCCTCGTATTTAATATTAAGCGTTTCCTTCCATTGAGTGGTTCTCTCTCAAGATCCAAGATTGGCTTTGATTTGTTGGCCAAAGTCAAGATCATTGTCTATCGCGGATGTGTTTGAACCATGAAAGCTTTGTTAATATCGCATGTCTTGGGCAGTTGTGACTTGTTGGCCAAAGTCAAGGTCACTCTTGTTCATCGACGTGGATTTCGAAGCTTTCCCACTGTCAATGGGTCGACTGGAATCATTAAGCTTGTTGAGCCAAAGCCAAGGCTTAATTGATTCAGAGGAAACAGGTTAGGAAATATATTAGATATATGTTTCGGACTTGGATGTCCACCTACCGGATTTAGGAATTGGATGAGATCCAATTGATCTTAGAGATCTACCTAGTTAAATTTTATACAGCTTGTTGGCCAAAGTCAAGGTTGTGTATTATTTAACGGGATCCTAGCCCACTAGGAAACTAGGTTTCCTGAGTAATCAACGGAGGGTTAGAGGCTCGCCGAAAATTAGTGTGAGACTAGTATTAAATTTGCAATTTCATTTAATACTCGCTAATATGTGCGCTCTATTATTATTATTTCTCGTTATTATATATTAGTTGGACTAATATTCATTTATTGTTTTCTTTGAACAGTTAAGACTGTACTCAACACTACTCCATTTGTAGTTGGTTATATATTTGGACTATAGTAACCACTGCATTTGAGTGTACCCGAAATATTTGATTGGATAGTTGGACTATAGCAATCAAAATGGCTGGAAAGATAAGTGTTAGGGACATAATCATGGGTGAGAATGTCTTTAACAGCGCAAATTTTCCAGACTGGGAAATGAACCTCAGGATAGTCCTAGGAGCTGAGAAGTTGTTCTATGTAATAGAGAGACCTCTCGGGCCTGAGCCCGGACTTGAGCAGCCAGTAAAGCATGAGCTTTGGAAGACTCATCGTGATGATAACTTTACTGCTCAATCTGTTATGCTTGCTGCAATGACTCCTCAGTTTCGTCATCAGAACAAGGGATTGGATCCTTATGTGATGATGTTGAAATTGAAGGATCTTCATAGATCTAATCTTAGATCTCAGAAGTATGATTTGTAGAAGAAGCTTTTTCGCTCTCGTATGTCAGAGGGTACATCTGTCGAACACTACGTGTCACAGATGATTGCTGACATCGAACGGCTGGGTCAGCTAGGCATTACCTTCGAGGCCGAAACTTCTATAGATTTTATCTTATAGTCTCTGCCCGACTGCTGGGGCGGGTTCATCATGAACTATAATATGATGAACCAAGAGAAAACTCTTAGAGAGTTAATGGCTATGCTGAAAGAGGCAAAGCCAGAGCCAGAGCTTCTGAAAGGCAAGAAGCGCAAGGTGCATCTTACTTCGACATCCATTAAGGCCAAGGCTTGGCCGAAGACTTCTGGGGGTGTGAAGAAGAAGAAGGGGAAAGCTCAATCGTCACAGTCTTCTGGGAAGACAAATGACATATCCCAAGACGTCTGCTTACACTGTGGCAAACGGGGTCACTGGAAGCGTGACTGCCGTCAGTTTAAGGCGGACTTGAAGGAAGCAAATACGGGCAAGGCTCCGGCTTCAGGTATGTTTGTTATTGAAATAAACATGTCTACTACTAGTTTCAAAATTAGATTTTTGATACTGGATGTGGTACTCACATATGTACTGATGTGCAGGATCTGCAGATTAGCAGGAGACTGACTTCATGAGAGATCGACTGTGAGTAGAAATGGGACGAGAGTCGCGTTTTGGCCGTTGGCACATATGTTTTGAATCTGCCCTCTGGACATGTACTTACATTAGGCGACTGTTATTTTGTACCTAGTTTGACTAGGAGTATTATCTCTGTATCTAGTTTAACCCGATGCGGGTATACCTTTGTATTTAGGAACACTGGGTGTTTTGTTTATAAAGATGATATTGAGATATGTACAGCAGATGTGAATAATGGTCTTTATATTTTGAATATAAACGAATCTCAAACATATAACATGACAAACAAAAAGCTCAAATTGAGTAAAACAGATGAGACTTATTTGTGGCATTGTCATCTGGGACACATTAAAAAAACTCGTATATCCACATTTTCGAAGAATGGATACTTGGACGGATTTGATCCTAATTCATATGATGTCTGTGAATCTTGTTTGTTAGAAAAATGCCTAAAACACCTTTTAGTGGTAAAGATGTACGTGCCACCGAGCTGTTAGCCCTCATTCATTGTGACGTATGCGGGCCCATGTCTAGCCAGGCTAGAGGTGGATATGAATACTTTGTAACCTTTACGGATGATGAATCGCGTTATGGTTATGTCTATCTTATGAAACACAAGTCGGAAACTTTTGAGAAATTCAAAGAGTTTCGACACGAAGTAGAAAAACAGACTGGAAAAAGTATTAAAACATTACAGTCGGACCCTGGTGGAGAATACTTAAGCAATGAGTTTCAAGATTACTTGAAAGAATATGGTATTCTTTCACAGTGGACTCCTCCCGGAACACCTCATTGAATGGTGTGTCCGAACGGAGAAACTGAACTTTATTGGATATGGTAAAGTCAAATATGAGTCGCACAGAGCTACCGATTTCCTTCTAGGGATACGCATTAAACAGTGCAAAACTTATTTTGAATAAGGTTTCGTCAAAGTCTATTGAACAGACTCCATATGAGATATGGACAGGAAAGAAATCGGGTTTCTTATTCCTGAAGATTTGGGGATGCTGGGCATATGTTAAACGTTTGGATAGTACCAAACTTGAACCCAAATCGAATAAGTGTCTATTTGTAGGTTATCCTAAGGAAACGAAAGGTTTTTATTTCTATAATCCACAAGAGAACAAAATATTTGTTGCTCTTCATGTGGTTTTCCTAGAAAAGGAATTCATGAATGCAGTGGTAAGTGGGAGGAAAGTAGACTCGATGAAAATCGGAGTGATACTGTTCCTGGCACCGACCCCCTCACGGAACATGAACAGTCCATCAGAGATGAGACTGTTCCACAATCTTCTGATACACAAGAACCGTGTAAGTCAGAGAGAGTCAGAAAACAGCTTGAAAGGTATGGGTTTCTGATCTCACCTCATGTAGACATTAATCTTATTGAGGAAGATGAATCAGTTACGTATGAGGAAGCGATACAAGGTATCGACTCTGCTTTATAGTAAGAAGCCATGAAGTTGGAAATGGATTCCATGTATACCAACCAAGTTTGGACACTGGTTGATGTATCAGAAGGCATTAAGCCTATTGGTTGTAAATGGGTCTTCAAAAAGAAGACAGACATGGTAGGCAATATACACATGTACAAAGCTAGGCTTGTCGCTAAAGGGTATCGTCAACGACATGGTGTCGATTATGACAAAACCGTTTCACCCGTTGCAATGATTAAATCCATTAGGATAATGCTTGCTATTACTGCATATTTCGAATATGAAATATGACAGATGGATGTCAAAACCACTTTTCTTAACATAAACCTTTTAGAGGATGTTTATATGTAACAACCTGATGGTTTTATTATACCAAGACATGCAAATAAGGTTTCCAAGTTAAACCGATCCATTTATGGATTAAAGCAACCATCTCGTTCTTGGAACCATTGTTTTGATGAGATCATAAAAGAATATGGTTTCATTCAAAACGAAGATGATTCTTATGTATATAAGAAGGTTAGTGTGAGCGCACTGACATTCATTGTCCTATACGTTGATGATGTATTACTTTTTGGCAATGACATTCCTATGTTACAATCGGTGAAAGCTTGGCTTTCATTAAAATTCTCCATGAAAGACCTGGGAGAGGCAGCCTTTATTCTAGGAATAAGGATCTACCGGGATAGATCTAGAAAGTTGCTGGCACTCTCCCAGAGCTCATACATTGACAAAATGTTGAAGAGATTCAACATGGATCAGTCCAAGATGGGGCTACTTCCGGTGTCACATAGCGTCTCTCTATAGAATGATATATGTCCTAAAACTCAAGATGGGAGAGATGCAATGATTCGGATCCCGTATGCTTTAATAGTCGGATCGATCATGTACGTCATGATATGTACGTGACCTGATGTCTCATATGCTTTAAGCATGTGCAGTCGCTATCAGGCCGATCCAGGTGATGGTCACTGGATTGCTGTAAAGAACATCATTAAGTATCTTAGACGAATTAAAGATGCTTTCTTAGTCTATGGGGAAGGAAAACTTGAGGTGACTGGGTTCACCGATGCAAGTTTCCAAACTGAAAAAGACGACTGTAAGTCGCAATCAGGGTACATATTTTGTTTGAACAACGGAGCAGTGAGCTGGAAATCTTCCAAGCAAGAGACTATTGTCGATTCAACAACAGAAGCGGAATATATTGTTGCAGCTGAGGCAGCAAAAAAAGCAGTTTGGATCCGTAAATTCTTAATTGGATTAAGAGTATTTCCATTAGTAGATGAGCTCGTACCTTTGTATTGTGACAATAATGGGGCTATCGCACAGGCTAATGAACCACAGTCTCATCAATGATCCAAGCATGTACTTCGACGATTTCATCTAATTCGTGAGATCATACATTGTGGCGATGTGAAGATCGAGAAGATCGCATTAGATGATAAAATTGCAGATCCACTGACGAAGGCTATATCTCAGCAAAAGTTTGAGCGACACGTACATAGTTCAGGTGTTAGATACCTGAGAG
Source organism: Zanthoxylum bungeanum (assembly GCA_019454045.1). Lineage (NCBI taxonomy): Eukaryota > Viridiplantae > Streptophyta > Magnoliopsida > Sapindales > Rutaceae > Zanthoxylum > Zanthoxylum bungeanum. The sequence continues at coordinate 32,552 of SKCR01010916.1, read as the reverse complement.
ATTGCCTATAGGCCAAGTGGGAGATTGTTGGATAATTATGACCCATAGCATCACTATTTGTAAAGAACATTGTGTTTTTGTACAAATTAACTATGTGACAAAAGGAAATTGCTATTTTATCATTATTGTAATTAGATTACTTGGATATATATTAATGATAAAAGTCCATATGATTAAATCAGATTAATAAGATATAAGACAGTATTAATCCATGAACGGTTTAATCATTAAATATCCCTAGTCGAAGTATTATCAAGACATGACATTGATAATACGGAATAGACTAGTATTACACTTGTGCGCGTTATGGAAGCTTAACGGCATAGTTCTCATATATTTAGGTATTAGATACATATGCAAGTGTAATAAGAGGTTCTGTTAGCCGTTCAACCGGAAACAATTCGCTCTGAATAGACCCACTCGGAATCCATTAGTAGTATGACTATGTGTCTATGGGAATCCGAATCAGAATAGGTGTATGTGATCTTTAACCTGAGACTTACGTCGCTATTACTTGCGACAATCAGTTTACTTTAGTATTGGTCGTCTTGAGCTTTCATAGGTTCTGTGTACGCCTGTATTGGGTTTACTGAGAATCGTAGTGTATTGGATGTGATGTCAAGATGAGAGTATCACTTCAGTTATATGGAGATGATGGTCACAAAGGATACAGAACTAGTACTCTTAAAAGCTGCAGCTATCGGGATAGTATGACTAGGTCATGACTTCCGATTACAGAGATTAGTTACTCGGGATCCGATATATGCTTCGTATGGGGCAGACACAGAGCCAGCCCTGGGCCTAGCATGTGACATCTGATACTGGATCGTATTACACATTACATAATATTAGTATTATTATGCTTGATACAGATAATATTCCTCGGTGAATATTTCTGGAGAATTGGGTAGGCACGGTACTTTGCTAGAAGCCAACCATGTCTTGTAAATCGGTGAGAACATGGTATGTGGTGCACATGTGTTCGGATAGTCCGATAACCGTATTTACTGCTAACATATCTAGGAATCTCTTGGGTCGCTTCCCAAAGATTCACCAATGACATTTGACTCATATAGAATTAATCTGGGATTAAATATGAGAGAGAAAATTAATCTGGGATTAATTGCGGCAAGAATTAATTTGGGATTAAATTCGTGTAGAATAGAGAACGCGATTAATTTAGAATTAATCGATAAAATAAATCTAATAGTTAAATTGGATTTTTCTATTTAATTTATTTATTTGGGGCTAAAATAATATATCAGATATATTAATTGAAATTGGATTTCAATATGAAATTAAAATTGGATTTTAATTCGGGCGAACGAATTAATTTAGAATTAATTCGAAAGCGACTATCGTAATAATTTTGTGAGGCATAAATATTTAATTAAATTCGATTTAATTATGGTGCGATGGAAAATTCGTTTAATCGGAATTAAACGAACCCGATAAAATTGCCCGTGATTTAGTTGTGTCTTGGAGAAGCCAACTCAAATTTTGAATTTAAAATGTGGTGGGACCACATGACTTACATTAAATGTCTAAGATTGATGGAAGTTGTTGGCTTTATTAATTATAGTATTTAAACACAGAACAACCAAGTTTTTGGAAAACAACACACCATCTATCTTCTTCTTCCTCTATTGAGATGTATAAATGATATGAGGTCCTTATGATTAGTTCCTGGATTGAGATGATATGAGAAAGTATCAATCCACGAAGGTTTAACCATTAAATATCCCTAGTCAGAGTATTATCGAGATTGGACATCGATAATGTGTACAAGACTAGTATTACACTTGTACACGTTGTGAGGGCATAACGACATAGTTCTCATATATTTAGGTATATGATACTCATGCAAGTGTAGTAGGACGTTGTGTTTTACCGATGGTACGGAAAACAGCTTCGCTCTGGATAGACCCCTCAGAATTCCATTGGTAGTATGACTATGTGTCTATGGAAGTCTGAATCAGGGTAGGTGTATTTTGTCTTAACTTGAGACTTGCACCGCTAATACTTGCGACAATCAATGTACTTTGGTTTTAGTCGTCCAGGGCTTTAATAGGTTCTGTGTACGCCTATGCTGGGTATATTGAGAATCGTAGTGTGTTGGGTGTGATGTCAAAATGGAAGTATCACTCCAGTCATAGTGGAGATGATGGTCACGTAGGATACGGAACTTGTTCTCTTATATGCTGCAGCTATCGGGATATTATTGTTGGGAAATCTCTAAGTCCCGGGATCGATTATCAAGCATAAAACAACATGTGAATACATGAGGAAGTCGCGAAATACTCACAATGATCGGTTGAGGTGATGCGGCGAAGAACAAAATTTTTTAAGCCCTTTGAACCCTCCTAGGTGTCACGGCAAACTGTAGTTTTAGCTCCTCCAATTCGACCATGGATCTCCATCAAGCTCCAAGCTTTGTGTTGAAATTCCATGCTCACATGTGTGGTTCCCTATCACCTTCGCGTGACTCCGATTGTGTGCTAGCACTTGGTGATTTTTGCCGCAAAAATCACTTTGGAACTTCTCCTTATTCTCGGTAGAGAGGCAGAAAACAGAAGAGAATGTCAGCCCATTGGGCGTGTGAGAGAGATGAAGTGAGGAATAGAGAGTGTTGTTGGTTGAGTGGTAGGTTTGTGTATCTAATACACAAATTCAATTTCCAAAATTAATTACCAATTTTCTCTTTCCAAAAGTCAAGCATTAAAGCTTGCCAACTACCACCATCAATCATGAATAGTGACATGGTGTCAATCACTCAAAGTGAAAGACATCTATCACTTGATTGACGATTGATGTGACGCTAGATGTGACTTGCGGGTCCCACTTCGATTCTAAATGTGAATGGTTCCGCAAACACTCCCGGGCTTGGGTTCGCTAATTCTAAATTAACGAATTTTCCATTACGACGCAATTAAATGATAATGCCTAGCGAAATCACTATTCACATCGGTAACGAATTAATTCTAAATTAACTCGTTCGCCCGAATTAAAATCTAATTTCAATTCCGCGTCGAAATCCAATTTCGTATAATATATCGAATATATTATTTTATCGATTAATTCGAAATTAATCGTTATCTCTCTTTAATTGATATTTTATCCCAGATAAAATATCTCCGCAATTAATCAAGATTAAATTTCTCTCTCGTCTAATTAATCCCAGATTAATTAAAGTGCGAGTCATACGTCATCGGTGAATCTTCGGGTAGCGACCCATGAGATCCCCGGATATGTTGGCAGTAAATTCGGTCGTCGGACTATCCGAACACGCATGTACCTAGTACTACGTTTTTACCGATTTACAAGACAAGGTTGGCTTCTAGCAAAGCGCCATGCCTACCCAATTCTCCAGAAATATCCTTACAGGAATATATGATCTATATCAGGCGTAGTATACATAGTATTGCGTATCTCGATCCAGTATCAGATGTCACATTCTAGGCCTGGGGCTGGAATTGTGTCTATCCCGTACGAAGCACATATCGGATGTCTGGTAACTAATCTCTATAATCGGATAAACATGACCTAGTCATTTTATCCCGATGACTGCAGTACATAAGAGAACTAGTTTCGTATCCTACGTGACCATCATCTTCACTATGACTGGAATGATACTTTCGTCTTGACATCACACCCAACACACTATGATTCTCAATATACCCAGCAGAGGCGTACACAGAACCTGTTAAAGCCCTGGACGACCAAAACCAAAGTATATTGATTGTCGCAAGTATTAGCGGTGCAAGTCTCAGGTTATGACTAAATACACCTACCCTGATTTCGGACTTCCATAGACACATAGTCATACTACCAATGGAATTCCGAGGGGTCTATCTAAAGCGAAGCTGTTTCCCGTACCATTGGTAAAACACAACCTCCTACTACACTTGCATGAGTATCATATACCCAAATATGAGAACTATGTCGTTATGCCCTCACAACGCGCACAAGTGTAATACTAGTCTTTTACGCATTATCGATGTCCAATCTCGATAATACTCTGACTATGGATATTTAATGATTAAACCTTCGTGGATTGATACTGTCTCATATCATCTCAATCCAGGAACTAATCATAAGGACCTCCTATCATTTATACATCTTGGTGATCTAATCACAAATGATAAGAGAGCAATTTCCTTTGTCACATAGTTAATTTGTACAACAACACCATGATCTGTACAAATAGTGACGCTATAGGTCATAACTGTCCAACAATCTCCCACTTGGCCTATAGCCAGTCACTCGAGTGTCCTACACCCGAACTATGTACGGTTCGCTCAAATTACTGAGAAAATACTTTCGTCAGCGGATTTGCATGATTATCATATGATGCGATTTATACGATCATCACATCGCCACGATGTATGATCCGAATGAATCAGATGAATAGTCAAAGTATATATCTGGATCGTTGATGAGACCATTAATTCTTTAGCCTGCGTTGTAGCCTAGCTCAGCTGCTAACAGAACTATATCTAATCTAATTAGATTTGTTATCGACCCAAATGGCTTCTATTGATGCCTCAGCTGCATCAATAATCCACTTTTGTTGTTTATTTGGCAACAGTATCTTGCTTGGAAGATTTCCAGCTCACTGTTCCGTTATTCAAACTGTATAGTACAGTTTTACGACTTATTGTCGTTTTTATCGGTTAGGAAACTTGCAGTAGTGAACCCAGTCACTTGAAGTTCTCCTTCTCCATAGTTTAAGACAGCATCCTTAGTTCCTCTAAGATACTCAAGGATGTTCTTAACATCAATCCAATGACTATCACTTGGATTGGTCCCGATTGTGAATCCATATGCTCAAAGCGTATGAGACACCAGGTCGCGTACATTTTTCAATGTACGATTCCTCGGAGAGTATCAACAACTTTAAATCTATCCCAGTAGATCTTTATTCCTAGAATAAAGGTTGTTTCTCCCAAGAATTCTACGGAGAATTTTCTCGAAAGCCAAGCTTTCACCGATTGTTTTTATGGGAATATCATTTCCAAGAAATGGCATATCATCATTACTCAGGACATTCACTATCAGTGCGCTCCCACTAACCTCCTTATATACACAAGAATCATATATGTTTTGAATTAAATCATACGCTATTATGATTACATCAAAATGATAATTCCAAGAACCCAATGTTGCTTCAATCCAGCCATGGATCGAATAACCTGCAAACCTTGTTTGCTAGTTATGGTACGAAAAAACCATCAGGATGTTGTAAACATCCTCCAAAAGGTTTCCGTTAAGGAAAGCGGTTTTTCTGTTTAGCTGCCACGTTTCATAAATGAAACATGTAGCAATAGCAAGCATTATCCAAATGGATTTACCGTGCCAACAGGTGAAAGGTTTCATTGTAATCGACACAATGTTGATAACGATACCTTTTTCGCTACAAGCCTAGATTAGTACGTTGGTATGTTGCCTTCCATGTATGTCTTCCTTGAAGACTTATATAGTACCAACAGGCACAATGCCTTGCGGTACAGTAACTAGTGTCCAAACATAGTTAGTATACATGGAATCCATTTGGATAATATGGCACTTTGCCATAATAGGGAGTCGACACCTTGTATCACTTCCTCATACGTAGTCAGTTCGTATTTCTCAATAAGATTGACATCTTTATGAAGCGAGATCAGAAACCCATCCCCCAGGTTGTTTTCTGACTCTCTCCGACTACGTGGTTCTTGTGTATTCGAAGATTATGGTATAGTTACATCCTTGATGAACTATTTGTGTTCCATTAAGGAATCGGTGCCTGGAATAGTATTACTCCGATTTTCATCGAGTTTTACTTTCCTCCCACTTACCACTGCATATAGGTATTCCTCTTAGGAAACCCGCATGGCGAGCAACAATTATATTGTTCTCTTGTGAGTTTTATAAGTACTATACTTTGGTATCCCTAGGATAACCCACAACTTGGCACTTATCCGATTTGGGTTCTGGTTTGGTATCATCCAAACATATGCCTAGCATTCCCAAATCTTCAGGAATGAGAAAACCCAGTTTCTTTCCTGTTCATATCTAATATGATATCTGTCAAACAGATTTTTATGGAACCTTATTCTAATAAGTTATGCACTGTTTATGAGTATCCGTTGAAGGAAATGGTAGCTCAGAGCGACTCATGATTAACCTTATCATGTCTAACAAAATTCGGTTAGTTTGTTCGAACACATCGTCAAACTGACATGTTCCGAGAGGAGTACTCATTGAAAGAATACTATACTCTTTCAAGTATATTAGAAACTTATTGCTTAAGTATTTTCATTATGGTCTAACCGTGATTGTTTTATACTTTAGCCGATCTGTTTGTCTATTTCGTGTCGAAACTATAAAAGTTTCAGATTCGTGTTTCAAAAGAAACATATAGCCATAACGCGATGCCACATCCGTAAAGGTCACGAAATATTCATATCTACCTCTAGCCTGGCTAGACATGGGCCCACTTGCTTCACTATGAACTAGGGCTAACAGATCAGTGGCATTTACATTTTTACCAAGTAAATAGTGTTTTAGGCACTTTGCCCAATAAACTAGATTCGTAGACTTTATTTGATTAGAATCAAATTTGTCCTAGTACCCACTCTTCTAAAGTATGGATATACGAGTCTTGTTTAATTGTGTCCCAGAAAACAATGTCACATTTAAGTTCTTCAGATCAAATCAGTTTGAGCTATTAGTTTGTCATGTTATACGTTTGAGATTTATTTATATTCAAAATATAAATTCTGTTATTTACATCTAATGTGTTTATCTCAATATCATCTTTATAAAATAAAACACTTTAGTGTTCTAGAATATAAAGGTGTACCCGCATAGGGTTAAACCCTGATATAGAGATAATGTATCTAGTCAAACTAGTTACATTTTAACAGTTTCCTAATTTAAGTACATACCCGAATGGTAGTTCCTAAACTTAGGAATCTACGGTCAAAACAGCGACTTTCGTCCCGTTTTCGATTCGCAGATAAATCTCAACTGAAGTCAGTATACTACTTTCAGCAGATTTTGCACATCAGCATATATTAATGTACCACTTCCAGTATCTAAAATCCAATTTTAATACTAGCAGTGAACATCTTATGACAAAAATATTTGAAGTCAGAGCCGTGCTCGTCTTCAATTCCTTCATGTCTGCTTTTTTCAAACGGCAGTCACGCTTCCGCGATCCCGTTTGTCACAATTTAGGCAGACATCATGGGATATGTCCTTTATCTTCCCAGAAGACTGTAATGATTTTGCCTTTGCCCTTTTCGGTACCCCAGAAGCCTTTTGCCAAGCCTTGGCCTTCCGGAATGTCGAAGTAAGGTGCGCCTTGCGCTTCTTGCCTTATTGCAAACTTTGGCTTTGACTCCTTGAGTATAGCCATTAACTCTCCAAGAGTTTACTATTGCAATTTAGTACTTCAAAGATTATGAAGATCCTTCAATTTCATTATCATACTTTAAGGATCTAATCCTTAGTTCTGATTCAGAAATTAAGGACTCTATTTGGCAAGCATAACGGATTAAGCACTAAAGTTATCATTACATGAATATTCCAAATATCATGCTCTACTATTTGCTTAACTTCGGGCTTAGGCCTAATATGTTATTTTATCAAATAAAGTAACTTATTAGTTTCCAGGACCATCCTGAAATTTTATTCCCAATTTGAAAATTAAACCATTTAAATACATTTTCCCTGGGATTATGTTTTAAATGTCAATTTTTCAATTTTATCTTGATTCTAATAGTCCAACTATTTAATCAACGATTTTAGGTACTATTTATTATAATGATTACTATAGTCCAACTATATAATCAACTATAATTTAATAGGTTAAATTCAATTATATTGATTACTATAATTCAATTATAAAATCAACTATAATTAATTAAATCAAATATATTGATTACTATAATCCAATTATATAATCAACTATAATGAATAGTTTGAATACAATCCAACTGTTTTAAAAAAAACAATTAAATATTAGTCCAACTAATATTAATTTATTTGACGAAAAATTTGAAATGAGCGCGTACGGCAAGTTACTAAACGAATATTTCAAATTCATTACTTGCCTCCCACTATTTTCGGCGAGCCTCTAACCCTCTGTCGAGTACTCGGGAAACCGTGTTTCCTAGTGGGCTAGGATCCCGTTAAACGTCACACAATCTTGACTTTGGCCAATAAATTGTATGATAATTAACTAGGTAGATCTCTAAGATCAATTGGATCCCATCCAATTCCTAGATCTAGTAGGGGGACATCCAAGTCCGAAACATATATCTTATATATGCCAATATATCCAATATATTACCTAACTTTTTTCCTCTGAATCAACTAAGCCTTGGCTTTGGCACAACAAACTTAGTGATCCCAGTTAAGCCTGACCCATTGACCATGGAAATCTTCGTAATCAATGTCGATGGACAAGAAGTGGTCTTGACTTTGGCCAACAAACCACAACTTGGACAAGACACCGATATGGAACAAAGCTCTCGTGATTCAAACATATCCTCGACGGACAAAGGCCTTGACTTTGGCCAACAAACCAATGTCAGTCTTAGATCTTGAGTAAGAATCACTCAATGGAAGGAAAAACGCTTAATATTTTGTGAGGGTTTTTCGCGTGCAAATTGGCAACCAATTTATTATCTTTGTTAAGGTCTCATCATCATACACCCTTAAACATGCATTCTAAACACATAATAAGGCGCGTAAATAAATAATAATGATATGCGGATGGATACTTAACACATTGATCCTAGATCAAATCTCTCCATTTCCTCTCTCCCGCTAGCACATGTATTACTTCTACCCGTTACACTACACTTCTAAAGAAACCTCATTTACATTTAGGGGAATAGGTGAGAAGAGAAATACAAAGAGTAAGGAGGTAATAGGCTGGACACGCAGGTCCAATTAATATATTCTAAATTTTTTACAACAATTTCCAAAATTGCCCTCACCCATCTAATATCTCTGATATACATTATTCATGCATCGCAACCATGTATTCACACAAGCATGTTATCAATCAATCTAATCCATTAATTAATCTGATATTAGTGACCATCCAATGTTCAAACAACGATTTGATTTTGCGCGAGTCAACTCGTTTTACGAATAAGTACTCAAAGTACGAATTCTTGAATTAAATTAAACTTCAACATTAAATCCAATTTAATATTTTAATACTAATTCGCAATTTAATTCCAAATTAATATTACACTTTATTAACGAACCTTTAAGACTTAAATTCCAAATTTAATCGTTACGAGACTCAAAGCCCGATTAACGTCCAATGTTAATTTAATTAAAGTCCAATGGGTTTTCAATTAATTTCTTAAGGCATGGACTTTTGGTCAACTTGGGTCAAACCCAAAGACTAAAGCCCATTTAAAGGAATCACCCTCATAAGCCAAGAAACCAATTTAGGCCCAATTAAAATAATTAAGGTCCATTAGTCATAATTGGACTTTATGGTAATGGTTTTCGGCCCAATTGGATCCAACCAATTTAGCCTAAACCTAACTTGGTACAACCAAGCCCAATAAGCCCAATAACAACTTTTCAAGCCAAATCCAATTTAGCTCAATTTAATTAAACTACAAAATTCCAAATTTCATATTTAATTAATCAAAGTGTATGGCATAATTAATTACCCAATTCAATATTTCCAAAACATCAATTAGCCTAATTAATCATGCTCTTTAACATAAAACATGTCCAACACATTTTAACAAAAATCAAACCAATTTCATGATATTAAGCTCTCGACAATTTGGGGTTATTTGTGTCTGATTCGGTTTCAATCCAATTAAATCCACAATCGACATTAAATCAACATTTCCCAATCGTTTCAAGTCATCCAATGATCAACGAAACAAAAAATTACCAAGAATTAGGGCCATAAGATTCGGCCAAGCTCACCAAAAGGGGAAAAATTGATCCAATCACAATTTCATGAAATTGATCCAATCAATCTTCAATTAAACTACATTTAAACATACTCAATCATCCAATTTCATAAAATCATGCTCAAATACAATTTACCCATTTTAACCCTAAATTCAAGTTTCATGCTTTTACTCGCTCTGATACCATTGTTGGAAATCTCTAAGTCTGGGATCGATATCAAGCATAAAACAACATGTGAATACAAGAGGAAATCGCGAAATACTCACAATGATCGGTTGAGGTGATACGGCGAAGAATAAAACTTTTTAAGCCCTTTGAACCCTCCTAGGTGTCACGGCAAACTGCAGTTTTAGCTTATCCAATTCGGCCATGGATCTCCATCAAGCTCCAAGCTTTGTGTTGAAATTCCATGCTCACATGTGCGGTTCCCTATCACCTTCGCGTGACTCCGATTGTTTGCTAGCACTTGGTGATTTTTGCCGCAAAAATCACCTTGGAACTTCTCCTTATTCTAGGCAGTGAGGCAGAAAACAGAAGAGAATGTCAGCCCCTTGGGCGTGTGAGAGAGATGAAGTGAGGAAGAGAGAGTGTTGTTGGTTGAGTGGTAGGTTTGTGTATCTAATACACAAATTCAATTTCCAAAATTAATTACCAATTTTCTCTTTCCAAAAGTCAAGCATTAAAGCTTGCCAACTACCACCATCAATCATGAATAGTGACATGGTGTCAATCACTCAAAGTGAAAGACATCTATCACTTGATTGATGATTGATGTGACGCTAGATGTGACTTGCGGGTCCCACTTCGATGCTAAATGCGAATGGTTCCACAAACACTCCCGGGCTTGGGTTCGTTAATTCCAAATTAACGAATATTTCGTTGCGACGCAATTAAATGATTATGCCTAGCGAAATCACTATTCACGTCGCTAACGAATTAATTCTAAATTAACTCGTTCGCCCGAATTAAAATCTAATTTCAATTTCGCGTCGAAATCCAATTTCGTATAATATATCGAATATATTATTTTATCGATTAATTCCAAATTAATCGTTATCTCTCTTTAATTGATATTTTATCCCAGATAAAATATCTCCGTAATTAATCCCAAATTAATTTTCTCTCTCGTCTAATTAATCCCAGATTAATTAAAGTGCGAGTCATACGTCATCGGTGAATCTTTGGGAAGCGACCCATGAGATCCCCGGATATGTTGGCAGTAAATTTGGTCGTCGGACTATCCGAACACGTATGTACCTAGTACTACATTTTTACCGATTTACAAGACAAGGTTGGCTTCTAGCAAAGCGTCATGCCTACTCAATTCTCCAGAAATATCCTTACAGGAATATATGATATATATCAGGCGTAGTATACGTAGTATTACGTATCTCGATCCAGTATCGGATGTCACATGCTAGGCCTGGGGCTGGAATTGTGTCTGCCCCATACGAAGCACATATCAGATCTCTGGTAACTAGTCTCTATAATTGGATAAACATGACCTAGTCATTTTATCCCGATGACTGCAGTACATAAGAGAACCAGTTCCTTATCCTACATGACCATCATCTCCACTATGACTAGAGTGATACTTCCATCTTGACATCACACCCAACACACTACGATTCTCAATATACCCAGCAGAGGCGTACACAGAACCTGTTAAAGCCCTGGACGACCAAAACCAAAGTATATTGATTGTCGTAAGTATTAGCGGTGCAAGTCTCAGGTTAAGACCAAATACACCTACCCTGATTTTGGACTTCCATAGACACATAGTCATACTACCAATGGAATTCCGATGGGTCTATCGAGAGCGAAGCTGTTTCCCATACCATCGGTAAAACAGAACCTATACTACACTTGCATGAGTATCATATACCCAAATATATGAGAACTATGTCGTTATGCCCTCACAACGCGCACAAATGATAAGAGAGCAATTTCTTTTGTCACATAGTTAATTTGTACAAAAACACCATGATCTGCATAAATAGTGACGTTATGGGTCATAACTATCCAACAATTATGACTAGGTCATGTATATCCGATTATAGAGACTAGTTACCAGAGATCCGATATGTGCTTCGTACGGGGCATACACATTTCCAGCCCCAGGCCTTGCACGTGACATCCGATACTGGATAGAAATACGCAATACTACGTATACTACGCCTGATATAGATCACAAATTCCTGTAAGGATATTTCTGGAGAATTGGGTAGGCATGGCGCTTTGCTAGAAGCCAACCTTGTCTTGTAAATCGGTAAAAACGTAGTGCTAGGTACGTACATGTTCGGATAGTCCGACGACCAGATTTACTGCCAACATATCTGGGGATCTCATGGGTCGCTTACCGAAGATTCACCGATGACGTATGACTCGCACTTTATTAATCTGGAATTAATTAAATGAGAGAGAAATTAATCTGGGATTAATTACGGATATATTTTATCTGGGATAAATATTATTAAGAGAGAGAACGATTAATTTGGAATTAATCGATAAAATAATATATTCGATATATTATACGAAATTGGATTTCGACGCGGAATTAAAATTAGATTTTAATTCGGGCTAACGAGTTAATTTAGAATTAATTCGTAAGCGACGTGAATAGTAATTTATCTAGGCAAAGTTATTTAATTAAATTAGATTTAATTTCGTCGCAACGGAAAATTCGTTAATTTGGAATTAGCGAACCCGAGCCCAGGACTGTTTGCGGGCGCACTCGCATTGCGAATTAAAGTGCGGCCCACAAGTCACATCAAGCGTCAAATCAGTAGTCAATCGATTGATGTGATGTCTAGTCATTTTGAGTGATTGACAACTTGTCATGAGTGATGTGAATAGTTGATGGAAATAGTTGGCAAAGCTTTAGCGCTTGACTTTTTGAAAGCATATTTGGTATATGTTTAATTGATTTTTGAAATCAATTAATTAATATATCAAACCAACTTCATCTCTCTCATTATTCTTTCTTCTCTCACGCCCAATGGGCTTTTTCTTCTCCATTTTTTTCTGGTTTCACCGTGAGCCAAGGAGAAGCAATATGAAGTTTTACGGCGAAATTTCGGAGTGCTAGCACGCTTTAGGAGTCTTGCGAAGGGATAGGGAACCACACCCGTGAGCATGGAATCATCAACCAAAGCTTGGAGCTTGAGAGATCCTTCCATGGCCGAATTTGAGGAGGGCAAAAACTGCCACTGCCGTGAGCACCAAGGAGCTTCAAGGGGCATAAAAAGTTTTTGTTGTTCCTCGCATCGCTCAACCGCTCAATGTTGGTTTCTAATTAGGTCCCAAGAATCATCAAACAAGCATGAAAAACGCATGAATACACAATGGAGAATGGCGGAAACATACTCACAATGATCGGTTTGGATGCTACGAAGAACAGAAGCCTTTTCACCCCTCCTTGAAGCTCGGCAGTAGCTCCCATTGGCAGTGGACTACTCAGTTTTGGTCTCCTTGACTCCTCCAAGATTCGGCCATTGAAGACTCCATTGAAGCACCAAGCTTCAAGCTCCATAAACGATTCCATGCCCATGTGTTCACTGCCCTATCACCTTTGTATAACTCAAGTGTGTGCTAGCACTTCTTCTTCTTCTTTGTTTTTCGGTCAAACCAGAAATTGAGAGGAAGAAATCGGCTCCAAGCCGTGAAAGAGAAGAGGAGGGAAAGAGAAGGGTTTCCCAAGAAACCGTAAAAGAGGAGAGAGAGGGAAAAAGAAAAAAGTGTAATATGTTTTATATTTTCCAAAATTAATAAAACCATTTACCACTTTTCAATTTTCAAAAGATAAGCATTAAATGCTTTCTTTCATCTCACATCTCTCAATCAAGTGAAAACTTGTCACATCACTCAAAGTGACACTTGATTTGACGTTTGATGTGACTAATGATTTAACGCTCGATTTGACTTGCGTGCCGCATTCGAATTTGAAATGCGAATGCGCTAGCAAATAATCTCGGGCTCGGGTTCGCTAATTCCAAATTAACGAATTTTCCTTTGCGACGTAATTAAATGATTACGCCTAGCGAAATCACTATTCATATCGCTAACGAATTAATTCTAAATTAATTCGTTCGCCCGAATTAAAATCTAATTTCAATTCCGCATCGAAATCCAATTTCGTATAATATGTCAAATATATTATTTTATCGATTAATTCCAAATTAATCGTTCTCTCTCTTTAATTGATATTTTATCCCAGATAAAATATCTCTGTAATTAATCCCAGATTAATTTTCTCTTTCTTCTAATTAATCCCAGATTAATTAAAGAGAGAGTCATACGTCATCGGTGAATCTTCGGGAAGCGACCCATGAGATCCCCGGATATGTTGGCAGTAAATACGGTCGTCGGACTATCCGAACATGTAAGTACCTTGTACTACGTTTGTACCGATTTATAAGACAAGGTTGGCTTCTAGCAAAGCGCCATGCCTACCCAATTCTCCAGAAATATCCTTATAGGAATATGTGATTTATATCAAGCGTAGTATACAGTAATATTGCGTATTTCGATCCAGTGTCGGATAATCACGTGCTAGGCCTGAGGCTGGAATTGTGTCTGCCCCGTACAAAGTGCATATCGAATGTCTGGTAACTAGTCTCTATAATCGGATATACATGACCTAGTCATAATATCCCGATAGCTCGAGCATTTAAGAGAACAAGTTCCGTATCCTATGTGACTATCATCTCCACTATGACTAGAGTGATACTTCCGTCTTAACATCACACCCAACACACTACGATTCTCAATATACCCAACATTGGCGTACACAGAACCTGTTAAAGCCCTGGACGAACGCAACTAAAGTATATTGATTGTCGCAACTATTAGCGGTGTAAGTCTCAAGTTAAGACCAAATACACCTACCCTGATTTCGGACTTCCATAGACACATAGTCGTACTACCAATGGAATTTCGAGTGGGTCTATCCAGAGCGAAGTTGTTTCCCGTACCTTCGGTAAAACACAACCTCCTATTACACTTGCATGAGTAGCCTATACCCAAATATATGAGAACTATGTCGTTGTGTCCTCACAACGCGCATAAGTGTAATACTAGTCTTTTACGTATTTATCGATGTCCAATCTCGATAATACTCTGACTAAGGATATTTAATGATTTATCCTACGTGGACTGATAATGTCTCATATCATTCTCTGTCCAGGAACAAATCATATGGACCTCTTATCATTTATATATCTAGGTGATCTAATCACAAATGATAAGAGTGCAATCTCCTTTGTCACATAGTTAATTTGTACAACAACACTATGATCTGTACAAATAGTGACGCTATGGGTCATAATTGTCCAACAATCTCCCACTTGGCCTATAGCCAGTCACTCGAGTGCTTGACACCTGAACTATGTACGGTTGGCTCAAACTGCTAAGAAAAGCTTTCATCAGCGGATTTGTATGATTATCATCTGATGCGATTTATTCGATCATCACATCGCCACGATGTATGATCCGAACGAATCAGATGAATATCGAAGTATTTATCTGGATCGTTGATGAGACCATTAATTCTTTAGCCTGTGCTGACGCCTAGCTCAGTTGCTAATAGAACTATATCTAATCTAATTAGATTTGTTATTGACCCAGATGGTTTCTATTGCTGCCTCAGCTGCTGTAATTAACCCGCATTTGTTGTTTATTCGGTAACAATATCTTGCATGGAAGATTTCCAGCTCACTGTACCGTTATTCAAACTGTATAGTGTCGTTTGCGACTTTTAGTCGTCTTTATCGGTTGTAGGAAACTTGCTACAGTGATCCCAGTCACTTCAAGTTCTCCTTCTCCATAGACTAAGACAGCATCCTTAGTTCTCTAAGATACTAACGGATGTTCTTAACATCAATCCAGTGACTATCACCCGGATTGGCCTGTTTGTGAATCCATATGCTCAAAGCGTATGAGACACCAGGTCGCATACATTTTTCAATGTATGGTTTCTCGGAGAGTATTTCGAAAGCCAAGCTTTCGCCGATAGTTATTTTATGGGAATATCATTTCCAGAAATGACATATTATCATTATTTTATAGGACAGACTGTCAGTGCGCTCCCACTAACCCTCTTATATACACAAGAATCAATTTTCGTTTTGAATTAAATCATAAATAATTATGATTACATCAAAACGATAATTCCAAGAACCTAATGCTTGCTTCAATCCAATCATGGATCGAATAACAAGCATTATCCAAATGGATTTACCGGTGGCAACAGGTAAAGGTTGAATCGTAATCAACACAATGTTGATAACGATACCTTTCCGGTAAAAGCCTAGCTTTATTCGTTGGTATGTTTCCATCCATGTATGTCTTCCTTGAAGACTTATATAGTACCAATAGGCACGATGCCTTGCGTTACATCAACTAATGTCTAAACATAGTTGGTATACATGGAATCCACTTCGGACTTTATGGCACTTTTCCATAATAGGGAGTCGATACCTTTTATCACTTCCTCATACGTAGTCAGTTGGTATTCCTCAATAAGATAGACATCTTTATGAGGTGAGATCAGAAATCCAAACCCCATGTTGTTTTCTTATTCTCTCCGACCTACGCGGTTCTTGTGTATTTGAAGATTAATGGTATAGTTTCATCTTGATGAACTATTATGTTCCGTTAAGATTCAGTGCCAGGAATAGTATTACTCCGATTTTCATCGAGTTATACTGTCCTCCCACTTTCCACTGCATATCGGTATTCCTCTCAGGAAAACGCATGGTGAGCAACAATATAATTGTTCTCTGGTGAGTGTATAAGTACTATACTTATGGTATCCCTAGGATAACCTACATTTGGCACTTATCCAATTTGGGTTTCTTGTTTGGTATCATCCAAATGTATGCCTAGTATACCCAAATCTATAGGAATGTGAAACCCGGTTTCTTTCCCGTTCATATCTAATATGTTATCTGTCAAACAGATTTTATGGAACCTTATTCAAAATAAGTTCTGCACTGTTTAGCGTATCGTTGAAGGAAATGGTAGCTCAGAGCACTCATGATTAACCTTATCATGTCTTACAAAATTCTGTTCTCATTTCGGACACACCGTCAAACTGACGTGTTCCGGGAGGAGTCCTCATTGAAAGAATACTATACTCTTTCAAGTATACGAAAACTTATTGCTTAAGTATTTTCCATTACGGTCTTACCGTGACGGTTTAATACTTTAACCGATCTGTTTGTCTATTTCGTGTCAAAACTGTAAAAGTTCCGATTTGTGTTTCAAAAGAAACACATAACCATACGCGATGCCACATCCGTAAAGGTCACGAAATATTCATATCCATATCTAGCCTAGCTATACATGGGCCCACTTGCTTCACTATGAACTAGGGCTAACAGATCAGTGGCATTTACACTTTTACCAAGTAAAGGTGTTTTAGGCATTTTTCCCAATAAACTAGATTCGTAGACTTTATTTAAATAGAATCAAATCAGTCCAAGTACCCACTCTTCGAAAGTGTGGATATACGAGTCTTGTTTGATTGTGTCCCAGACAACAATGCCACAAACAAGTTTCAATCTGATCAAATCAGTTTGAGCTATTTATTTGTCATGTTATATATTTGAGATATTATTTATATTCAAAATATAAATGCTGTTATTCACATCTAATGTGTTTATTCTCAATATCATCTTTATATAATAAAACACTTTAGTGTTCTAGAATATAAAGGTTCACCCGCAGTGGGTAAACACTGATATAGAGATAATGTATCTAGTCAAACTAGTTACATTTAACAGTTTCTTAATTTAAGTACTAACCCGAAGGTAGTTCCTAAATTCAGGTATCTACGGTTAAAACAGCGACAGTCGTCCTGTTTCCAATTCGCAGATTAATCTCTAATGATGTCAGTATCCTGTTCAAAATAGATTCTGAACATCAATACATATATTTTATGTCCCACACTAAGTATCTAAAATCTAATTTTAATACTAGCTGTGAACATAATTATGACAATCATATTTGAAGTCAGAGCCTTGCTCGTCTTCAATTCCTTCATTCTGCTTTGTCCAAACGGCAGTCACACTTCCGCGATCCCGTTTGCCACAATTAGCAGACATTTTGGGATATGTCCTTTTATCTTCCTAGAAGATTATAATGATTTTGCCTTTGCCCTTTTCAACATTCCAGAAGCCTTTGGCCAAGGCTTCGCTTTCTAGAATATCGAAGTAAGGTGCGCCTTGCGCTACTTGCCTAATTGCAAAGTTTGACTTTGTCTCATTGAGAATAGTCATTAATTCTCCAAGAATTATTTATTGCAATTTAGTATTTCAAAGATCTAAAATAGATCCATGAAAATCCTTCAATTTCATTATCATACTTTAAGGATCTAATCCTTAGTTCTGATTCAGAAATTAAGGAGTCTATTTGACAGGTATAATGGATTAAGCATTAAAGTTATCATTACTTGAATATTCCAAATATCATGTTCCACTTATTTGCTTAACTCCAGGCTTAGGCCTAATATGTTATTTTATCAAATAATGTAACTTATTATTTTTCCATGACCATCCTGAAATAATTCCCAATTTGAAAAATTATAGTCGTTCAAATAAATTTTCACCCAGGATTATGTTTTAAACACTAATCTTTCATTTTATCTTGATTCTAATGGTCCAACTATTTAATCAACGATTTGTGGTACTATTGATTATATTGATTATTATAGTCCAACTATAAAATCAAATATAATTTAATTAATTAACCTCAATTACATTGATTACTATAATCCAATTATAAAATCAACTGTAAATTGAAATTAATTAATTCAAATATATTGATTACTATAATCCAATTATATAATCAATAATAATACAGTCTAACTGTAATTAAAACAACAATTTAAATATTAGTCCAACTACATTTAATCTAACGACGAAATAATTTGTGATTGAGCGCGTATGGCAAGTAATTAAACGAATATTGCAAATTCAATTCTTGCCTCCACTATTTTTCGGCGAGCCTCTAACCCTCTGTCGAGTACTCAGGAAACCGCGTTTCCTAGTGGGCTAGGATCCCGTTAAATATCACACAATCTTGACTTTGGCAAACAAATTGTATGATAATTAACTAGGTAGATCTCTAAGATCAATTGGATCCAATCCAATTCCTAGATCCGGTAGGGGAACATCCAAGTCGGAAACATATATCTTATATATGCCAATACATCCAATGTATTACCTAACCTTTTTCCTCTGAATCAACTAAGCCTTGGCTTTGGCACAACAAACTTAGTGATCCCAGTCAAGCGTGACCCATTGACCATGGAAAGCTTCATAATCAATGTCGATGGACAATAAGTGGTCTTGACTTTGGCCAACAAACCACAACTTGGACAAGACACCGATATGGAACAAAGCCTTCGTGATTCAAACACATCTTCGACAGACAAAGGCCTTGACTTTGGCCAACAAACCAATTCCGTCTCGGATCTTGAATAAGAATCACTCAATGGAAGGAAAAACGTAATATTGAGCAAGGGTTTTTCGCGTGCAAATTGTTAACCAATTTATTATCTTTGTTAAGGTCTCATCATCATACACCCTTAAACATGCATTCTAAACACATAAAAAAGCGCATATGAATAAAATAATAATGATATGCGGATGGATACTTTACATTGATCCTAGATCAAATCTCTCATTTTCTCTCTCCTGCTTGCACAAATATTTCTTCTACCCGTTACACTACACTTCTAAAGAAACCTCATTTACATTAAGGGGAATAGGTGAGAAGAGAATACAAAGAGTATGTAGGTGCTAAGGCTGGACAAGCAGGTCCAATTAATAAATCAAATTTATTACAACAATTTCTAAAATTGCCCCACCCATCTAATATCCATCCGATATTCATTATTCATGCATCGCAACCATATATTCACACAAGCATGTTATCAATCAATCTAATCCAATTAATTAATCTGATAATTAGTGATCATCCAATATTCAAACAACGATTTGATTTTGCTCTAGTCAAACTCATTTTGCGAATAAGTACTCAAAGTACGAATTCTCGAATTAATAAACTACATAATTAAATCCAATTCAATTTGTATTTAATACTAATTCACTATTTAATTCCAAATTAAATACTACACTTTATTAATAAACTTTTACGACTTAAATTCCAAATTTAATCGTTACGGGTCTCAAAGCCTGATTAACATCCAATGTTTATTTAATTAAAGTCCAATGGGCTTTTAATTAATTCTTAAGGCGTGGACTTTTGGTCAACTCGGGACAAACCGATAACCAAAATCCAATCCGGGATTTACCCCATAAGCCCAGAAATCAATTTTGGCCCATTAGGCCCAATTAAATAATTAAGGTCCATTAAGTCATAATTGGACTTTATGGATGCGGTTTTGGGCCCAATTGGATCCAACCAAATTGGCCTAAACCTAACTTGGTACAACCAAGCCCAAAAGCTCAATTACAACCTATAAGGCCCAAATCCAATTTCAAGCCCAATTAATTAACTTATAAAATTCCAAATTCCACAATTAATTAACCTATGTGTAATACACAATTAATTACCCAATTAACATTTCTAAAACATCAATTAGCCTAATTAATCATGCATCATAATATCAAATAGTGTCCAACACAATTAAATCAAAATCAAACCCATTCATGCTTCATCATTCTCGGCAATAAGGGGTTTTTTCATTACGATTCGGTTTCAATCCAATTGAATCCACAATCATTATTTTCCAAATCATTTCAACTCATCCAATGAATCAAAAATCAAAAACACCAAGAATTATCAACCAAAGCTTGGAGCTTGAGAGATCCTTCCATGGCCGAATTTGAGGAGGACAAAAACTGCCACTGCCGTGAGCACCAAGGAGCTTCAAGGGGCATAAAAAGTTTTTCGTTGTTCCTCGCATCGCTCAACCGCTCAATGTTGGTTTCTAATTAGGTTCCAAGAATCATCAAACAAGCATGAAAAACGCATGAATACAATGGAGAATGGCGGAAACATACTCACAATGATCGGTTTGGATGCTACGAAGAACACAAGCCTTTTCACCCCTCCTTGAAGCTCGGCAGTAGCTCCCATTGGCAGTGGACTGCTCGGTTTTGGTCTCCTTGACTCCTCCAAGATTCGGCCATCGAAGACTCCATTGAAGCACCGAGCTTCAAGCTCCATAAACGATTATATGCTCATGTATTCACTGCCCTATCACCTTTGTATAACTCAAGTGTGTGCTAGCACTTCTTCTTCTTCTTCTTTGTTTTTCGGTCAAACCAGAAATTGAGAGGAAGAAATCGGCTCCAAGCCGTGAAAGAGAAGAGAGGGAAAAAGAAAAAAGTGTAATAGGTTTTATATTTTCCAAAATTAATAAAACCATTTACCACTTTTCAATTTTCAAAAGATAAGCATTAAATGCTTTCTTTCATCTCACATCACTAAATCAAGTGACAACTTGTCACATCACTCAAAGTGACATTGATTTAACGCTTGATGTGACTAATGATTTAACGCTCGATTTGACTTGCGTGCCGTATTCGAATTCGAAATGCGAATGCGCTCGCAAATAATCTCGGGCTCGGGTTCGCTAATTCCGAATTAACAAATTTTCCGTTGCAACGTAATTAAACGATTACGCCTAGCAAAATCACTATTCACGTCGCTAGTTCGCTCGTAATAAAATCTAATTTCAATTCCGTGTCGAAATCCAATTTCGTATAATATATCAAATATATTATTTTATCGATTAATTCCAAATTAATTGTTCTCTCTCTTTAATTGATATTTTATCCCAGATAAAATATCTCTGTAGTTAATCCCAGATTAATTTTCTCTCTCTTCTAATTAATCCCAGATTAATTAAAGTGCGAGTCATATGTCATCGGTGAATCTTCGGGAAGCGACCCATGAGATCCCCGGATATGTGGCAGTAATAATGGTCGTCGGACTATCCGAACACGTAAGTACCTCGTACTACGTTTGTACCGATTTACAAGACAAGGTTGGCTTCTAGCAAAGCGCCATGCCTACCAATTCTCCAGAATATCCTTATAGGAATATGTTATCTATATCAAGCGTAGTATACCGTAGTATTGCGTATTTCGATCCAGTTTCGGATAATCACGTGCTAGGCTTGGGGCTGGAATTGTGTCTGCCCCGTACGAAGCACATATCGGATGTCTGGAAACTAGTCTATATAATCGGATATACATGACCTATTCATAATATCCCGATAGCTCGAGCATTTAAGAGAACAAGTTATGTATTCTATGTGACCATCATCTTCACTCTGACTGGAGTGATACTTTCGTCTTAACATCACACCCAACACACTACGATTCTCAATACACCCAGCATTGGCGTACACAGAACCTGTTAAAGCCATGGACGACCGCAACTAAGTATATTGATTTTCGCAAGTATTAGCGGTGCAAGTCTCAGGTTAAGACCAAATACACCTACCCTGATTTCGGACTTCCAGACACATAGTCATACTACCAATGGAATTCTGAGGGGGTCTACCAGAGCGAAGCTGTTTCCCGTACCATCGGTAAAAAACAACCTCCTATTACACTTGCATGAGTATCTTATACCCAAATATATGAGAACTATGTCGTTGTGTCCTCAAAACGCGCACAAGTGTAATACTAGTCTTTTACGTATTTATCGATGTCCAATCTCGATAATACTCTAACTAGGGATATTTAATGATTTATCCTACGTGGACTGATACTGTATCATATCATCTCTGTCCAGGAACAAATCATAGGGACCTCCTATCAGTTATATATCTAGGTGCTCTAATCACAAATGATAAGAGTGCAATCTCCTTTGTCACATAGTTAATTTGTACAACAATACCATGATCTGTACAAATAGTGACGCTATGGGTCATAATTGTCCAACACTCAATGTAAGTATTCTGCAACTTCTTTGATGTATTCACACTTATGTTTCATTGCTTTAAACGATCCCGGGACTTAGAGAAACCCAACAATGGTATCAGAGCCAGGTTGAGCATGAAACTTGAACTTAGGGTTAAAATTGGGTAAATTGAATTTGAGCATGATTTGATAAAATTCTTTGATTGAGTATGCTTGAATGATGTTTAATTGAAGTTGGATTGGATCAATTTCATGAAAATTTGATTGGATCAATTTTTGCCCAATATCTTGGCTTGGCCGAACGGTATAATGCCCTAAATGTCTTGGTATTTTTTTTATTTTAATCATTTGATGAGTTGGAATCATGTTGGGTAATGTTGAATTGGATTGAATTCGAATCGGACATAAAAATGCCCAAAATACCGAGACTACTATAGCATGAAATGGGTTTGATTTTTGTTTAAAATGTGTTGGACATGTTTTAATGTTGATAAGCATAATTAATTAGGCTAATTGATGTTTTGGAAATGTTAATTTGGGTGATTAATTATGGCATACACTTTAGTTAATTAAGTTATAAAATTTGGAATTTGGTAATTTAATTAATTGGGCCTATTTTGGAAATTGGGCTTGAAATGTTGTAATTGGGCTAATTAGGCTTGGTTGTACCAAGATTGGTTTAGGCAAATTGGTTGGATCCAATTGGGCCCCAAACAATTTCCATAAAGTCCAATTATGACTAATGGACTTTAATATTTAATTGGGCCTAATGGGCCTAAATTGGTTTCTTGGCATATAAGGATGATTCCTTTAAATGGGCTTTAGTATTTGGGTTTGACCCAAGTTGACTAAAAGTCCATGCCTTAAGAAATTAATTAAAAGCCCATTGGACTTTAATTAAATTAACATTGGATATTAATCGGGCTTTGAGACCCGTAACGGTTAGATTTAGAATCTAAGTCGTAAAGGTTCGTTAATAAAGTGTAATATTTAATTTGGAATTAAATAGTGAATTAGTATTAAATACATATTGAATTGGATTTAATGTTGTTTTAATTTAATTCAAGAATTCGTACTTATTCTCAAAACGAGTTTGACTCGAGCAAAATCAAATCGTTGTTTGAACATTGGATGGTCACTAATATCAGATTAATTAATTGGATTAGATTGATTGATAACATGCTTGTGTGAATACATGGTTTCGATGCATGAATAATGTATATCGGATGGATATTAGATGGGTGAGGGCAATTTTGGAAATTGTTGTAATAAATTTAGAATTTATAATTGGACCTGCGTGTCCAACCTATTACCTCTTTGACTCTGTGTGTTTCTCTTCTCACATATTCCCCTCAATGTACATAAGGTTTCTTTAGAAGTGTTATGTAACGGGTAGAAGCAATACTTGTGCTAGCGGGAGAGAGGAAAGTGAGAGATTTGTTCTAGGAACAATGTGTTAAGTATCCATCCGCATATCATTATTATTTATTTTATATGCGCCTTATTATGTATTTAGAATGCATGTTTAAGGGTGTATGATGATGAGACCTTAACAAAGATAATAAATTGGTTGCCAATTTGCACGCGAAAAACCCTCACAAATATTAAGCGTTTTCCTTCCATTGAGTGATTCTTACAAATTTGAATTATGAAGGCTTTGTTCCATATTGGTGTCTTGTCCAAGTTGCGATTTGTTGGCCAAAGTCAAGATCACTTCTTGTCCATCGACATTGATTACGAAGCTTTCCAAGGTCAATGGGTTCCGCTTAACTGGGATCACTAAGTTTGTTGTGCCAAAGCCAAGGCTTAGTTGATTCAGAGGAAAAAGGTTAGGCAATATATTGGATATATTGGCGTATATAAGATATATGTTTCGGACTTGGATGTCCACCTACTGGATCTAGGAATTGGATGAGATCCAATTGATCTTAGAGATCTACCTAGTTAATTATCATACAATTTGTTGGCCAAAGTCAAGATTGTGTGTTATTTAACGGGATCCTAGCCAAGGTTTCCCGAGTACTCCACAGAGGGTTAGAGGCTCGCCGAAAAATAGTGGGAGGCAAGTATTAAATTTGCAATATTCGTTTAGTAACTTGCCATACGCGCTCATTCAAATAATTCGTCAATTAAATTAAAATATTAGTTGGACTAATATTTAATCGTTGTTTTATTAAATAGTTGGACTGTATTCAAACTATTTCAATTAATAGTTGATTTTATAATTGGATTATAGTAATCAATATAATTGAATTTAACAATTTGAATTATAGTTGATTATATAGTTAGACTATAGTAATCATTATAATAAATAATACATAAATTCGTTGATTAAATAGTTGGACTATTAGAATCAAGATAAATTGAAAGATTAGTGTTTAAAACATAATCCTAGGTGAAAAATGTTTTAAACGACTTTAATTTTCAAATTAGGAATAAAATTTCAGGATGGTCCTGGAAACTAATAAGTTACTTTATTTGATAAATAACATCTTAAGCCTAAGCCCAGAGTTGAGCAAATAGTAGAGCATAATCTTTGGAAGATTTATGTGATGATAACTTTAGTGCTTAATCCATTATGCTTGCCGCCTTAGACTCCTTAATTTCTTAATCAGAACTAAGGATTAGATCCTTAAAGTATGATAATGAAATTGAAGGATCTTCATAGATCTATTTTTTAGATATTTGAAGTACTAAATTGCAATAGTAAACTCTTTGAGAGTTAATGGCTATACTCAAAGAGTCAAAGCCAAAGTTTGCAATAAGGCAAGAAGCGCAAGGCGCATCTCACTTCGACATTCCGGAAGGCCAAGGCTTGGCCAAAGGCTTCTGGAGTGTGGAAAAGGGCAAAGGCAAAATCATTATAATCTTCTGGGAAGATAAATGACATATCCCAAAATGTTTGCCTAAACTGTGGCAAACGGGGACACGGAAGCGTGAATGTCGTATGGACAAGGAAGACATGAAGGAATTGAAGAAAGGGCAAGGCTCCGACATCAAATATGTTTGTCATAAACATGTTCACTACTAGTATTAAAATTGGATTTTAGATACTTAGTGTGATACATAAATATGTACTGATGTGCAGAATCTGCTATGAGTAGGATACTGACTTCAGTTGAGATTAATCTACGACTAGGAAACGGGACGTGAGTCGCTGTTTTAACCGTAGATACCTAAGTTTAGGAACTACCCTTTGGGTGTGTACTTAAATTAGGAAACTGTTACAATATAACTAGTTTCACTAGAAACATTATCCCTATATCAGAGTATAATCCGTTGCGGATATACCGTTATATTCTAGAACACTAAAGTGTTTCATTATATAAAGATGATATTGAGATAAACACATTAGATGTGAATAACAGTATTTATATTTTGAATATAAATAAATCTCAAACATATAACATGACAAACAAATAGCTCAAACTAATTTAATCAGTTGAGACTTATATGTGGCATTGATGTCTGGGACACAATTAAACAAGACTGGTATATCCACACTTTCGAAGAGTGGGTACTAGGACAGATTTGATTACATTCAAATAAAGTCTACGAATCTAGTTTATTGGGCAAAGTGCCTAAAACAACCTTTACTTGGTAAAAGTGTTAGTGCCACCGATCTGTTAGCCCTTGTTCATAGTGACGTAGGTGGGCCCATATCTAGATAGGCTAGATGTGGATATGAATATTTTCGTGACCTTTACGGATGTGGCATCGCGTTATGGTTATATGTTTCCTTTGAAACACAAATCGGAAACTTTTAAAGTTTCGACACGAAATAGACAGACAAATCGGCTTGGCTAAAGTATTAAAACATCATGATTAGACAATGATGAAAATACTTAAGCTGTAAGTTTCTCACATATTTGAAAGAGTATAGTATAGGGAGTCGATACCTTGTATCACTTCCTCATACGTAGTCAGTTGGTATTCCTCAAAAGATTAACATCTTTACGATGTGAGATCAGAAACCAATACCCAGGTTGTTTTCTGACTCTCTCCGACTACGCGGTTCTTGTGTATTCGAAGATTAATGGTTTAGTTTCATCCTTGATGAACTATTTGTGTTCCATTAGGAATCGATGCCTTGAATAGTGTTACTCTGATTTTCATCGAGTTTTACTATCCTCCCACTTACCACTGCATATCGGTATTCCTCTTAGGAAAACCGCATGGTGAGCAACAATGAAATTGTTCTCATGTGAGTTGTATAAGTACTATACTTTGGTATCCCTAGGATAACCTACAATTGGCACTTATCCAATTTGGGTTCTAGTTTGGTATCATCCAAACATATGCATAGCATACCCAAATATTCAGGATTGAGAAACCTAGTTTCTTTCCTGTTCATATCTAATATGAGATCTGTCAAATAGATTTTAATGGAACCTTATTCTAAATAAGTTCTGCACTGTTTAAGTTTATCCGTTGAAGGAAATGGTAGCTCATAGTGACTCATGATTAACCTTATCATGTCCAACAAAATTCGGTTTCTCTGATTCGGACACACCGTCAGAGAGGAGTCCTCTTTGAAAGAATACTATACTCTTTCAAGTATATTAGAAACTTATTGCTTAAGTATTTTCCATTACGGTCTAACCGTGACGGTTTAATACTTTAGTCGATCTGTTTGTCCATTTCGTGTCGAAACTTAAAAGTTTCCGATTTGTGTTCTTCAAAAGAAACACACAACCATAATGTGATGCCACATCCGTAAAGGTCACGAAATATTCATATCCACATCTAGCCTAGCTAGACATGGGCCCACTTGCTTCACTATGAATTAGGGCTAACAGATCGGTGGTTGTTACACTTTTACCAAGTAAATAGTGTTATAGGCACATTGCCCAATAAACTAGATTCGTAGACTTTATTTTATTAGAATCAAATTAGTCCGAGTACCCACTCTTCGAAGTGTGGATATACGATTCTTGTTTAATTGTGTCCCAGACAACAATGCCACAATTAGTTTCACCTGATCAAATCAGTTTGAGTTATTTGTTTGTCATGATATATATTTGAGATTTATTTATATTCAAAATATAAATTCTGTTATTCACATCTAATGTGTTTATCTCAATATCATCTTTATATAATAAAACACTTTAGTGTTCTAGAATATAAAGGTTCACCCGCAGCGGGTTAAACACTGATATAAAGATAATGTTTCTAGTCAACCTAGTTACATTATAACAGTTCCCTAATTTAAGTACACACCCGAGGGTAGTTCCTAAAGTTAGGTATCTACGGTTAAAACAGCGACTTTCGTCCCGTTTCCGATTCGCAAATAAATCTCGATGGAAGTCAGTATCCTGTTCAAAATAGATTCTGAACATCAATATATATTTATGTCACACTAAGCATCTAAAATCCAATTTCAATACTAGTAGTGAACATAATTATGACAAACATATTTGAAGTCAGAGCCTTGCTCGTTCTTCAATTCCTTCATGTCTGCTTTGTTCCAACGGCAGTCACACTTCCGAGATCCCTTTTGCCACATTTAGCAGACATTTGGGGATATGTCTTTTATCTTCCCAGAAGATTATAATGATTTTGCCTTTGTCAGTTTCAACACTCCATAAGCCTTTGGCCAAGCCTTGCCTTCTAGAATATCAAAGTAAGGTGCGCCTTGCGCTACTTGCATAATTGCAAACTTTGACTTTATCTCTTGAGAATAGTCATCAACTCTCCAAGAGTTGTTCATTGCAATTTAGTACTTCTAAAATCTAAAGATAGATTTATGAAGATCCTTCAATTTCATTATCATACTTTAAGGATCTAATCCTTAGTTCTGATCCAGAAATTAAGGAGTCTACTGCGGTAAGTATAATGGATTAAGCACTTAAGTTATCATCACATAAATCTTCCAAGGATTATGCTCGACTATTTACTTAACTCCGGGCTTAGGCCTAATATGTTATTTTATCAAATAAAATAACTTATTATTTTTCCAGGACCATCCTGAAATTTATTCCCAATTTGAAAATTAAACCATTTAAATACATTTTCCCTAGGATTATGTTTTAAATGTCAATCTTTCATTTTTATCTTGATTTTAATAGTCCAACTATTTAATCAACGATTTTGGTACTATTTATTATAATGATTACAATAGTCCAACTATTTAATCAACTATAATTTAATAGATTAAAATCAATTATATTGATTACTATAATCTAATTATAAAATCAACTATAAATGAATAGTTTGAATATAGTCCAACTATTTATTAAAACAACAATTTAAATATTGGTCCAACTAACATTTAATTTATAACGACGAATGATATTTGTCCGAGCGCGTATGGCAAGTAATTAACGAATATTGCAAATTCAATTCTTGCCTCCCACTATTTTTCGGGGAGCCTCTAACCCTCTGTCGAGTACTCGGGAAACCGTGTTTCCTAGTGGGCTAGAATCCCGTTAAATATCACACAATCTTGACTTTGGCCAACAAATTGTATGATAATTAACTAGGTAGATCTCTAAGATCAATTGGATCCAATCCAATTCCTAGATCCGGTAGGGGGACATCCAAGTCCGAAACATATATCTTATAATGCCAATACATCCAATGTATTACCTAACATTTTTCCTCTGAATCAACTAAGCCTTGGCTTTGGCACAACAAACTTAGTGATCCCAGTCAAGCGCGACCCATTGACCATGGAAAGCTTCGTAATCAATGTCGATGGACAAGAAGTGGTCTTGACTTTGGCCAACAAACCACAACTTGGACAAGACACTGATATGGAACAAAGCCTTCATGATTCAAACACATCATCGACGGACAAAGGCCTTGACTTTGGCCAAAAAGCCAATGCCGTCTTAGATCTTGAGTAAGAATCACTCAATGGAAGGAAAAACGCTTAATATTATTTGAGGGTTTTTCGCGTTCAAATTGGCAACCAATTTATTATCTTTGTTAAGGTCTCATCATCATACACCCTTAAACATGCATTCTAAACACATAATAAAGCGCGTATAATAATAATAATGATATGCGGATGGATACTTTACACATTGATCCTAGATCAATCTCTCCCTTTCTCTCTCCCGCTAGCACAAGTATTATTTACTCTACCTGTTACACTATACTTCTAAAGAAACCTCATTTACATTGAGGGGAATAGGTGAGAAGAGAATACAAAGAATAAGAGCTAATAAGGCTGGGCATGGCAGGTCCAATTAATAAATCAAATTTATTACAATAATTTCTAAAATTTTCCCACCCATCTAATATCCATCCGATATACATTATCATGCATCGCAACCATGTATTCACACAAGCATGTTATCAATCAATCTAATCAAATTAATTAATCTGATAATTAGTGATCATCCAATGTTCAAACAACGATTTGATTTTGCTCGAGTCAAACTCGTTTTGCGAATAAGTACTCAAAGTACGAATTCTCGAATTAAATTAAACTGCATAATTAAATCCAATTCAATATGCATTTAATTCTAATTCACATATTTAATTCCAAATAATACTACACTTTATTAATAAACTTTTACGACTTGAATTCCAAATTTAATTGTTACGGGTCTCAAAGCCCGATTAACGTCCAACGTCAATTTAATTAAAGTCCAATGGGCTTTTAATTAATTTCTTGGGCGTGGACTTTTGGTCAACTCGGGTCAACCGAATAACCAAAATCCAATCCGGGAATTACCCCATAAGCCTAGAAATCAATCTTGGCCCATTAGCCCAATTAAACTTTAAAGGTCCATTAAGTCGCATTTGGGCTTTATGGATGCGGTTTTGGGCCCAATTGGATCCAATCCAATTTGCCTTAACCCTAAACAAAGCCCATAAAGCCCAATTACAACACAAAAGCCCAAATCCAATTTTAAGGCCCAATTATAATTAAAACACAAAAAACCCAATTTCACAATTTAATTACATAAAGTGCATTACACAATTAATTACCCAATTAACATTTCTAAAACAGTAATTAACATAACTAATCATGCTCATTTTCATCATCACATGTCCAACAAATTTTGATTAAAATCAAACCCAAACATGCTTCACAAAGTCTCGGCAATCAAAGGGAATTTTATATCAATTCCGAATTCAATCCATCAAATCCAAATAACATTAAATCCATATTTCCAATTGATTCAAGTCATCCAATGATCAAAAATCAAAAAATCACAGAGCATTAGGGCTTCAAACCTCTCGGCCAACACCAATTTGGGGGCAAAAATTGATCCAATCCAATTTCATGAAATTGATCCAATCAAACTTCAATTCAACATGTTTTAAGCATACTATTCATCCAATTTCACAAAATCATGCTTAAATACAAATTACCCAAATTTTAAGCCATAAACATTTCATGCTCAAACCTTGCTCTATATGCCATTGTTGGTTTCTTTAAGGTCCCAATATCAATAATAAGCATGAATCAAGTGTGAATAAAAATCGGGAAGTTGCGGAATACTCACATCGATCGGTTGAGCGGCGCGGAGGCAACAAAATCAACTTTCTGCCTTCTATTCACTGGTTCGGCAGTGGCAGTTAAGTCCTCACTGGTTTCGCCCTTTTGGATCAACATCGTCAAGCTCCAAGCTTCGTCGAATAGTTCCCGGCTCATTAGTGGACTTCCCTATCACCTTGCATGTCTCTCGGAGTGCTAGCTCTTGTGATTTTTGCCACAAAAATCACCACTTTTGGCTTCCCATTGCTCAGTTTTTCTGACAGAAAACATAAGCATGAACTGCCCACCAGGGCGTGAGAGGAGAAGAAAGGAGGAGAGAGAGAGATAAATGTGTAATGTGTTCCAAATTTGTGTATCTTATACACAAATGTGAATTTCAAATTCATTTGGAATGAATTTGGCATTTCAAAAGTCAAATAATTAATGGCCCACCCCCACTTCCATCACTCAATCCATCAAGTTGGCAAGTCACATCACTCAAAGTGACTGTGATTGACGTTGACTTTTTTTATTTGGTGTGCCGCACTCGAATTCGAAATGCGAATGCGCTCGCAAATAATCTCGGGCTCGGATTCGCTAATTCCAAATTAACGAATTTTCCGTTGCGTTGTAATTAAATGATTACGCCTAGCGAAATCACTTCAAGTCGCTAACGAATTAATTCTAAATTAATTCGTTCGCCCGAATTAAAATCAAATTTAATTCCGCGTCGAAATCCAATTTCGTTTAATATATCAAATATATCATTTCTCGATTAATTCCAAATTAATTGTTATCTCTCTTTTTAATTGATATTTTATCCTAATAAAATATCTCTGTAATTAATCCCAGATTAATTTTCTCTCTCTTCTAATTAATCCCAGATTAATTTAGAGGCGAGTCATACGTCATCGGTGAATCTTTGGGAAGCGACCCATGAGATCCCCGGATATATTGGCAGTAAATTCGGTCGTCGGACTATCCGAACATGTAAGTACCAAATACTACGTTATACCGATTTACAAGACAAGGTTGGCCTCTAGCAAAGCGCCATGCCTACCCAATTCTTGGAAGGAAATATCCTTACAGGAATAAAGGATTATATCAAGCGTAGTATATCGTAGTATTGCGTATTTCTGTCCAGTATCGGATGATCACGTGCTAGGCCTGGGGCTGGAATGTGTTGCCCCGTACGAAGCACATGTCGGATGTCTGGTGACTAGTCTCTATAATCGGATAAACCTGACCTTGTCATTTTATCCCGATAGCTGCAGTAT